>CATIWQ010133753.1:0-11419 GCA_949673415.1 Euphorbia schlechtendalii | reverse complement strand
TTCGAAATTAAAGCAAGTTAAACAGCCCGCAGGGTCAGATCAGCGAGATCCCCTCGGTGCTATCACGCTTCGAAATTAAAGCAAGTTAAAACAGCCCGCAGGGTCAGATCAGTGAGATCCTCTCGGCATTATCACGCTTCGAAATTAAAGCAAGTTAAAACAGAGAAAGGGTGATTTGTGTGTTCTCAGGGTAACAGTTACCTCTACAGTGGAAGGTTGTCTTGCTATTTATAGGGATGCCGGTAATGATGATCTGCGGGACCCGCCTGCAAGCTGCGCACCTGTGGCAAGCCGCTTGAGGGTCTTTTCAACTGTCGGAGCATTAAATGACTCGTCCCTACCAGTCATGATTACATTTAATGCGACAGAGAAGAGATAAGGAGTGCGTCTTATCAGCAGGGGTTTGGTCGATGCCGCTTCAGCTCAAGCTCGGTGGGTAGCGCTGAAGGAATTTCCCTGCAGAAGAGGGCATCGGCCTTGTATCATGTTGAAGTGGTTCTAGCGCGTGATAACACCGAAGCGTAACTTGACTGGCCTAGACTTACTTATTTGGGCCTTTGATAGGCCTTGATATCAGTAATTTAGTACTATACCATCTACATAATTACATTCCTTTCTAGTAAATGTTTGTTATTAACTTGAAAGATAACGTATATTTGGGATTTAAAAGAAAATATAATGAATAGACTTATCGACATAATTATAGTAACTGAATTAATTATTATCTTAATTGAAATACAATATATTGAAAACAATATTTGCAAATCTCACGAAAACTATAATATATTTTATAAAAAATCTCTTTACATAGATATTTTGAATTAGTTCAATTATAAAAAATCTCTAACTAATATGATAAAAAAAATTATCACGTAAATACTCAATTGTTAAATGGAAGAAGGGTAGTAAAAACCCGACATCATATATAATTTTTCAAAATTGAAATCGTTTAAATGATTTATTAGATTTAAACAAATTTAAGTGATTTCGCCTTTTTAATAGAATATAAATATACAACCATACTTTCCAATTAAACTTGCTATATTTCCAATTCGTAATAGAAATTTTTTTATTATTATTCCGTCCATATCAAAACAATACTTGCCAAATCAATCAAATTATATTAAACTAGTTAATTTAAAAGAATTTATATTTTAGAAACGGAATCCTCACCTACATGGAAAGCTGTTATTAATTTTGATTTAGTTTATTTTATGTTTTCCAATTTGGTATATTCACCCTCAGTAAATTACAAATACATGCACGAACTTATTTCATAACAAGAAAATAGATTATAGACATAAAATTCAATTTGGAAAACATTAATAATTTCACTGGCATTTGAAATCGTATTTTCAGCATGTTCTGATTTGTACAATTTCAAGGACAGATGAAATGCTGAAAAGTTTTTTTAAAAAATTAATATAAAAAGAAATATAATATATCAAGGATCTGTTATTTCAATTTTAAAATCAGTTACACTTTTAATTGAATATATATTTATTAATTAAAAGATCTAATTGATTTTAAAAAGTAGTAAATGTAGGATATTGTTAGAGTAAAACCTTACAGAAAGTGAGATTTTGATCCCAAATCTTGGTATAAAAAATAATTACAATACACTTATCATATTAAAAATAAAAAAATAAATAATGGTAAAGAAAATAAAATTAGTATTAAAATTTAACACCGACTAGCCGGCTTCGGTTTGACCAAAACAAACACAAAGCAGCACAATTGACCCAGAACTCTACCGTACACAAAACTCACCGACTCTACAATGACACGTCGCAATCTGATTGGACCGTGAAGGTCACGCGCACACAGCAATTAAAGTGGGGGGAGAGGGGCATGATGTGCATGTTGGATGGGCATGCATGATGAATGGGGCAGCTGTCACTTTCCATATATTAAGTGATTTTCTTTACTAATTTTACTGCTGGCAATTCTTTATAATTGCCCCATTTTGACCGCTTAGAAAAAAGCGAATGGAGTACAGTGATTGAGTGAGGCAAGGCAGGGCAGACGACACAGAGAAAGACACAAAGGTAATTCGAAGGTTACCTTTGATTTTTTTTATTTAATTTATTGTTCATGTCTTTATTCTTTTTTAACCCGTTTTTCATTGAGATTTGCGTTGAATTTGTTGAAGAAATGGTGTTTTTATAGAAAATAATTACAGCTAGGTTTTATGGAAGGTGATGAAACCGTGGCCGTTGATTTGTAATCCCCTTTTTTAAAACCCTTTTGTGTTGTTTATGTTTTTGGGTACGCCGCCATTAGTAGGGTTTCTCTTTCTCTCCTTCACACACTATATTTCTCCCAGTCTCACCCATCTGTTTGGTCTTTTTCTGTGCTGAAGGAGGCGAAGAAGAAGCTCTCTGCGTTTAGAGCTGGTGAATTTATGTCGGCTTGTTCTGATTTGGCTTTGATTAGGGCTCCGTCGCAGCTCTGGATTTCTATTTCTCCATCATCATATCTCTCTGTTTGCTCTGTTGTTCTTGGTTGTGCTCTGTTCTGGCTTCTCTGCTGTGTCCAGCAGGGATTCAATCTGGGGTTACCGGCTTTATCGATGCGTTTGAGGCCAAAAAGGTATTTGATTTTTTTCAATTTTCTCTGATTTGGATTCTGTGCTGTATTTTGATTTGGAGATTTTTTGGTATGAATCTAATTAGGAATTTAGGGTTTTTAATTTGGGGATTTTCCTTGCAGGACCTGTTCTGGTGTCGAGTGTTTTGGGGGTTTTCATATAAAGAGATTCTTTTACCTATTCTTGTTCTTGAGAGGGGCTCTCACCTGATACCGCCGTGATAACCGGTCCTCTTTTTGTTAGTTTCCGTCTAGTTTACTTTAGAGAGTTTTCTGTTTAGTTCTCAGAGCGATGACGCCGGTGACCGGAAATCAACCAGTCCACAAAAACCTCCGACCAGCCACTGTAGAGTTATCCAAGATGAGAAAAGTCCGCGTCATTTACAACGATCCATACGCTACCGATACCGATTCCAGTGACGACGAGTCAGCGAGTTTCAAACTCAAGTCCTCAGAAACCAAGAGATTTGTAAGGGAAATTAACTTACCTCTCGTTGTTTCCCCCCCTTCTTCTCAGTCCTTCCCCTCCGAGCCGGAATCATCCTGTCAAGACAGCAACAACAGCGGCAAAAACCTGGTCAAAAAGCGAAGAACCCGAAGCAAACCAAGCCCCAACTTGTCCGGCGGAGTTGCCAAGGTGAAGAAGCCTGTCGGAGTCCGGCAGAGGAAGTGGGGAAAATGGGCCGCCGAAATCCGAAACCCGATCACCAAAACCAGGACCTGGCTGGGCACTTTCGACACTCTCGAAGACGCCGCCAAAGCCTACGATAAAAGGAAGAAAGAATACGACGCTATGGTTGGATCCGTTTCTCAGTCAAACAAAAACAATAACTCCCCCGCTTTGTCCGATGATACTGAGAGTGTACTTTCTTACACTTCCCCCTCGAGTAATATCATCGAGGCCGACACTTCCCCTGTTTTGAATGTTAATGTTGTGGCTGGCGATTTAGAAGACGAGGGTTTTGTGGCCGATGTTGTCGGGGATCTCGAGATTCCTGATTTGGGTTTCTTGAACGAGCCAATTGGGGAAGATCTTGACTTGGGAGGGCTCGAGTTTGACTTGGGTCAATTTTGCGATGATTTTTGCGGCATCGATGATCTGGATTTGTGCGGGTTTGACAGCAACGAGCCGAGCGAGCTTCCCGACTTTGATTTCGATTTCGGGAACGAGGAATTCGCTTACTTGGATGACCATTATCAGCAGCAGCAGAATCAACAGCTGCCCCCCCAGTTGCCGCCGAATATTGCCTGCCCCTAATTTTTGCAAGCTAGGATATCGTTTTCGGAGTATTAAACTTTGTAGTTTTTATCGTTAGTTAGTTAGTTCTCTCGAGAACGGAACATGAGTCCTCGAGAAGCAGTTTTGTGAGTTTTTGTTTTGAAAGAAAATTTGAGTTTGTTGAGGGGAGAGTTGGAAGAGGCTATAAGAAGAATTGTTCGGGTTTTCTTGTGCTATCTGAGCCGTCCGATTGATTCTTTATGATATGTCTGAAACGGCGTTGTTCATTGTCGTTTTGATGCTGAGATTTTGCTCACTTCTTCCTTGTTGGTTTATTTTAAACTAAGTTTATGCAATGAAATTAGACTATTTATGTGTTCCTAATATTACATTGAAATGGTTATTAGCTTGTGTTCTTAATATTACAATGAAATTGACTTGCTTCTATTTTCCCAATTATTCTTGCTTGGATATGAAATAATACAATCACCTAAATTTTTATATACTTTTTGTAGATTTTGTATTGTCGATATGCTGCTTTAATTTGATCTAAAGAAAGCAGTCAATTATCTAATGTTGGTGTTTGTGTCTTTAGAGTCCAAATTGTTCCTTTTGCACGTAATCCAAATTAGTAAGCATCAGATTATTAGCACTATCTGTATAAAAGAATGTCCTATTTGGCCATTAAGGATGCTTGATTGTTGATTTTTTATGCAATTTAAGTATAAACAATTTATATCTTTCATGTATCGTAATTGCGTACTTGGATTGTAATGTCAATTTCTAAGAATTATATAAACAAAGTAAAGTTTGTATTAGAAAAGGAATATTAAGTAGTAAAATTTTTAATCTAGTAGTGACAACCTTATAATCTGATTTTGGTTGATGAGCTATATATTACTTTTTCTTTACAGTAATTGGTCTACCAGTAGGCCACTCATATTTCCTTCAGTAATCCCTATTCCAAATTTAAGTTACTTTTGTGTTTGTGTATGTTAGAAATCGATTCAAGGGCTCAACTTAAGTGATTACATGTCGGTTCAAAAATCTGCAAATACTTGGTGGAAGAAGTCCGAAATGCCGAAAAGATAAGTGAAATTTTTCATGGGCTCTGAAAAATGTCTAAAATGCCAAATACCTGACGATTTTTATCTAAACATAACCTGTAATTATAATCTAGTAACACAATATATAAATTGGAAAAGGGAAATTGTTAAATAAAACGGAGATTATCCTGTGAGTGGATATGTGATGGAGCTACAGTTTGTAATATAATTTGTTTGCACTAGATTTTGTATTAAAGTGGCAAAAGGAAGGTTCTGTGCCAAGGGGACCAATAGGTAGTTGCTTCACAAAAGCATATAGAAGTTCATTGAATTTTTTGCATTGCCTACAATAGCTTTTTATTCATTATATCGCCAAAAGTGAAACAGATGTAATTAAAAATACAATACTACTTTTTTTTATACCAAAAATGTAAAATATTGTCGTTGAATAATTCATCAAACGCCCACTTTATACTAGGTTCTTTCGTCGGGCGAGCTGGGTTGGGTTTGGATAAGGTTTAATCAGGCTTGACATAAAAAAACATCAATCCAAGTTCTGCCCGGTCCACACTTTGAAACCTCGGACTCGGATTGGGTTTGGGATGGGCTTATAAGGTCATTCTCAAACCTTGTTCACGACATTAACTAATTTTTCCTCTTAAAGTTTTTATTGATTGTGTGTGTATATATATATTACATAAATTACATTTCTATTAAATTATTCAATTTCTTTTATAAATTATTGTATTTAGATTAAAAAAACTCAAAAAATGAAAATATAAAAACTCAATATATTTATTAACATAATACATAAATATATATTTTTTATATATAATGTTAATCGGGCCAGGCTCGGGTCGGGTTTGAGTATATACATTAACCAAGCCTAACCTATAAAATATCGGGTTTCAACGAGTTCAAATTCGGGTCAGGTTTTTTTCTTCAAAAAAGTGTGTCCAAACCTAATACTTAAAAGCAGACTAGGGTCGGGTTGGACTGATACCCCAGCTTATGAACATGTCTACTTTATACTAATGCTTTACCCTGACTTAAGCATGTTATAGTTTTGTCTCGCTTCAATTCTATCTAGAGAAAAGTGAGAACGAGAAAAGAAAGGAAAGAAACGAAAGGGTCCCAAGAAATAGCTGGCTTTGAAAATGCAGAATGGGGAAAAAAATGATCGGAAAAAAATCTGCTGTGTGTATTTCTGTGTCTCCTTTAATGTACCCCATTCAAAATTTGAAAAGTGTAAATTTTTGAAATTATTTTATTCACTTTAATTTTCTCTTTCTTGTTAATGGAATTCTCTTTCCTTTGTATCTTACACTTGTCAAATTTTGAATGGGGTACATTGAAGGGGACAGTAAATTTTTTTCCAAAATCATCTGTCCCCAAACCCTGTCCCTCCAATCAGATAATGCCACGTGTCAACTTTTATTATATTTTAATAATTATTAATTCCTCTCTTCTACTTTTTTTTTTTTAATTAAAATATAATAAAAATTGACACGTAACATTATTTAATTGGAGAAGACAGGATGTGGACAGTTCCCAGAATGATCCAAGCTGTAATGTATGGTTTATTTATAGTACAAACTCCAATCAAATCTTTAGCACTTCCAATATTAACTCGTGACATTTGTGTTTAATTGCATTCATTGCTTCTCATCTATTAGTCCGTACGTACTTATTTCTTCTGCCCCTTATTTTCATTTTCTTTATCTTCACTAATTTTATCTTTTATTTTCTAAGAGTTTGTTTGGTATTGTTTTTCTAAGTTTATAACTGCATTAAAAAAAAAGTTATTTACTTACATTTTGAATATTTGAAGCACGGCGATAAGAACATTTAAGTCGCTTTTTAAAAATTATTTACAGTTTGTTTTGATCGGTGTTTAAAAATTCCTCGCCTATTCTGGCCCATGCCCCATTTTGCTAGCAGTCGCCCGAAGTTTGGTTATTAGAGCATTTTTAGTAGTTTGTGAATTCCAAGTCTAGATGGCATATGAAATAAAAGATCCTATTGATGATGTGACAATAATCTTAAAAATAGACATTGTCTACTTTTAAGATATGAATAGTAGATTGTCAATTCCATTTTAAATAGTACTTATTGTAGACAATGTCCATTTGGTTGTCTGCATCTAGACAATCAAATAGACATTGTCTGCAATAAATGATAACACACATGTGTCACATCATATAGAAAAGATAGACAAGACAAGCTACTAAAGATGCATTTTCAAATTAATTTTCTATTCTTTCCCATGTGTCAAGATAATTTGTGGAATTGAGATGCTCTTAGTGCACTATCAGATACTTAGCTGATTTATTGCAGCCTAGATTGGTTCAACATATTTTTTTTATTGGAAAATAAATCGCGTTAAGGCTTTTTGGGCTTTTTTTAAGGGCTTTTTGTATAAATACCTCATATGAGATATCAGTTTCATGCTTGCACCCATGCATTTAATAAAATACCCCAATTGGATAAACTAATTAACAAAATACCCCATTTTCATATTTATATGTCCCCCTTTAATTAACTACCGTATCTTCACTAATTAATTAACCCACGATTTGCGGCACATTCCATATAGAATACAACAAACTGCAAAATAGGAACAATTTTAAACGATTCCAACCTTCTACAACCCCGTTTCTCCATCATCATTTGCCTAAGAACAAGAAATCTTGAACTCAATTCCACTAATCTGCAACAAGAAATCTGCAAACGACGGACAAGCTGCAAAAATAGGAAAACTTGTAATCGGTCCCACCCTTCTTGAACTCGATTCTCCATCAAAGTCATCACCCTAAACCCAAAATCAGAAAAAAGGAACTGTAGCAACAACATAAAAGACGGTGAAAGATTAGAAACCAATCGGAGATTTCTTCTATAAAGTAAGTTTTCTATTTTGAGATTATTTCGAAATTGTATGGTGTACATGGGTTTGAAACTCAGTTTTTAGATTCCCATTGTCAGATTATACTATTTAGGGTTTTTAGGTACTAAATCTCATCAAATGGCATTTTTTTTGGAAAGTGTATGGTTTATATGGTTGGGATTCCCATTGATTATGGTAAAAATCGAGATTCGAACCATGATTTTGATTCTAAATATGGTTTTTTAGAAAGTGTATGGTTTAAATGGTTGGGGTTCGATTAAGATGTTTAATCTGAATTTGAATCTAGGGTTTATGAAAACTGTTTTTGAAAATGTTTATGGGTTTGGCTACTGGTGTATGGTTGTGTTTGTATAATGTGTATAGTTTATTTTGATAATGTGTATAAGTTGGACTACTGTTGTATGGTTGTAATCGTATATGTATATGTATTTGTATAGTTTTATAGTTATTAATTGTATGGATTTATCGTCAATTTGTATAGATTGTATTGCATGCGTTTGAAGCTTACATTTTTTATCATTTATAACAGATTTGAACAAGAAGAAGATGAGGACCAGATATTCTGCAAAAAACACCACCCAGACACAACATTCAAATGTAAATTGTGTATGGCTGTATAGGTTTGACTACTGTTGTATGTTTATACACATATAATGTGTATAGTTCATTTTGATGTGTATGAGTTTGGCTACTGTTGTATGGTTGTAATTGGATAATGAGTATAATTCATTTTGATGTGTATGGATTTGGTTACTATTGTATGTTTGTAATTGTATAATGTGTATAGTTCATTTTGTAATGTGTATGAATTTGGCTACTATTGTATGGTTGTGATTGTATAATGTATATAGTTCATTTAGAAACAATTTAACGTAAAAAAAGAAGAATCAGAGAACCATGATTAACAAGAAAGAAAGTACTGATTAACGTGAATTCAATTGAGGAAGAACAATCTTTGCTGATAAGAGAGAATCTTACAAAATAAAAAACTGCGATAATAAACGTTAATAAAAAAGAAGAAAATGTTGTAATTAAAAAACTGTAATAATAAACGTTAATTAAAAATTGTCATGTAAGGGAAAATTTTATAAAATAAAAAACTGACATAATAAACGTTAATAGAAAGGAAGAAATGATAGTAATTAAAAAACTGTCGTAATAAACGTTAATTAAAAAACTACCATATAAGGGAGAATCTTACAAAATAAAAAACTGCCATAATAAACGATAATAAAAAGGAATAAACGGTTGTAATTAAAAAAATATCATAATAAACGTTAATTAAAAAATTACCATAATAAACGTTAATTAAAAATCTTACAATCTTTGCTGATACGGGAGAATCTTACAAAATAAAAAACTACCATAATAAACATTAATTAAAAAGGAAGAAACAATTGTAATTAAAACACTTAGAGTATTAACAATTTAATAAAGAGGTATTTTATTAAAAGAAATATTAAAAATTAGTAATTAAATAAAAACGTTTCGAAAGAGGTATTTCATTAAAATGAAACTTCATGGAGAGTAAAAATCACAATTTCTCTTTTTTTAATTATTTGAGAATTGGCTTATTAGGTAGGCTGCCTTCTATATGGAATTGGGCATAGGCTGCAAACAATTGGGCCTATATTGGGCTAATTGCCCCATCGTACTTTTCTTGTGTTCATTAACACTGATAATTACTCATAAACAGTGAGTTACTGGCTAACATTTTTTTCAAAAATTTATGAAGTGTGAGGTTTAGTTTTCGATTACAAAAAATTTCACAAAAAATTGCATCATATGTATTAAAAGTTAGTCATGTAAATATGAAATGGTTAAAAAATTGCATCATATTTATAAAAAATTAGTCATATATATATAAAATGGTTAAGGTACCGAATTATCTCAAAGCTAGATGAAAAATTTGAGATTTATTAGCAAGACTTGACAAGGCAATATTAAAACCACATTGATGTGATTTACTTATTATTTACGGGTTTTCAATTTTTTTGTATTTTAGTACATGATACGACGCTAACTTTCGTAAAGTGATTTATTAATATGGATGCCGTAGTTTTTTGTTTTGAAAAAGACCCGTGAAGCTGAACCTTCATTGCCTGAACTTGTAAAATATAAATATAAGTACTTTAGGATCAAGTGACGTTATTGCTTACTTAATCTAAATTAATTTTAATTCAAAAAATTGTTATAACCTAATTAGATGAATAAATCATACGATTAAAATAAAAATATTTTTCAAAATGATCGCTAATAGTATACATGACAAATACATCCTGAAGAATTTCTTCAGAACTTCTTATAATCAACTCTTTTTTGTATATCAATTGATTTGTACACATTCAATGCACAACGAATTAATTTTGTACATATCTACCAACTAGCTAATGTTTCTTTAAAATGACAAAGAATTCTGGAGCTAACTCATTCGTGGCAATATTGAAATTTTAGGCTAAACAATATAGAAAAAGCTCATGACCGTAATTGTATAAAAAATTTATTTTTATAAGTGTGAATAACACATGTACATTATCCTCCTTGTGTCTTTTTCAATAGTGAGTATAATTTGTCATTCTTATTGTCAATTACCTCGTATATATCTACCAACTAGTAAATGTTTCTTATAGAATGACAATTTTGGAGCCACAGTCGGGACAATTTCGAAACTATATATATAAGCAACAATTGTCAAGGGCAAAATTGACGGTGTGATCGCCCAAGACCCGTAACTGCATAAAAAATAATTGATATGTAGTGTAAATGTGGAAGAAAATTCATGCATCTTATACTCGTTTTGTCTTTTTCAATATTTATTAGTTTAACTTTTTCATTGTTATTTGAGAAAAATAATATATCGATGAAATTATATGTTGTAAATCAAGAAGGAAAATGATTTTTATAATAAAATTTTACGAGTAAATTAGTCAATGATAAAATTAATTTTATTGAATTATGAGAAAAATAAATGATTTAGTATGTTTTGCTTTACTTAACTGTTTTAAACAACATAATTAAATGATAAATGAATGTCATATTATACATCAAGATAGTAACGCATATTTTAATATTTAATTGTTTAAGATATATAATATTGGAAATATAGTAACGTGGTTAGAGTTATCTAGGCATGCATTTCATTACATGGGTACCATTTCAATTATTAAATTAAATTGTATATCCCAAGAAGACCATTATTATTGTTATTATTATTATTATTATTATTATTATTATTATTATTATTATTATTATTATTATTATTATTATTATTAAATTTAACTGTATATTTCATGAAGACCATCATCATTATTATTATAAAAAAAATGCGGGAATAAGATAGTGAACTAACCATGCAACCAACGGCTACCTTATCATATGTAATAAAAGTTGGTTGAATATATGTATTGGAATAAGTAAAGATACGTGGTGGATGTTGGAATATTGAATATTACACATCCATTAGACCGACTTTGACACTTAATTTTGCCCATTCCCACTCTTTTATATCCACATGTATTATTAATATAATGATAATATTCAATATTTAAATATGTACCTTACTCAAATGAATAAAATATACTTATTACTAAAAGAAGTAAATTGGACATTCGGACCAAAATTATAGGGCATTTTTAACACTTCAGCTTGATCATTGATGTA
>CATIWQ010133740.1:0-18796 GCA_949673415.1 Euphorbia schlechtendalii | reverse complement strand
CTTCCAGCAATCTCAATAAAGGAATTAAAACATATGTTAAATATATCTACTAATAAAATTCCTCATTCTTGCAGGTATCCCTTCAACCCACAAGGGGCATCCATCGCAGACTTTCTACAGTCCGCATCCCCAACGGACTTTCCACAGTCCACATCTTTCATGGACTTATTATAGTCCATAATCTTTCATGGACCTATTGCGGTCTGCACCTTTCCGGACTCATTACAGTCCACATCTTTCATGGACCTATTATGGTCCACATCTTTCCGGACTTATTACAGTCCGCATCTTTCAAGGGACCTATTATGGTCCACATTTTCATGACTTATTACAGTCACCGGACCTATTACGATCCTCATTTCCTGACTTATTACAGTCACCAGACCTATTAAGGTCCTCATTCCCTGACTTATTACAGTCACTGGACCTATTACGGTCCTCATTTCCTAACTTATTATAATCACCGGACCTATTATGGTCCTCATTTTCCTAACTTATTACAGTCACCGGACCTATTACGATCCTCATTTTCCTGACTTATCACAGTCATCGGACCTATTATGGTTCAAAAATCTTAACTTTTTAGAGTCATCCGAACCTTCTACGGTTCAAAATACCTAACTTTTTACATTCATCTGAACTTTCTACAGTTCACACCTTTTCCCGGCCTTATCACGATCAACCATCCCACAGCGGATTTCAACGAAGAGTTACAGCAGTCAATGTATCATCAAAGGTATGGAGCACACGGCTTTCATCCTTTCCCTAGCAGTTTCGAGTGTCATGGTCAACTCACAAGGGGCAATCATTGTCAAACGGACAAAGGGCATGGAGAAGCCAATCCCCGACAATGTCGCACCAAGATGAAAGCTTCCAAGCCATCAATCCCAAAGAGTACCAATCGCGACTGGGCAGGTATTATCCCTAAACCCCGCTACTCTTTCAATCGTGGGATCATACTGATCTCATATTAGCAGTGATCCCACGAGGGGCAGCCTGTGAGCACAGGATTTTTATTCCTGACTTTCGAGTTCGATGATGAAGCTGTAATTTTCCCATATTAGCATTTCACATTTTGCAGGGTCTTGAAATCACTCGGAAATCATTTACTTTGTCTCTTTGGGCCTCATTTCCTATTTAAAAGCCCAAACCAAGAAAAGCCCACTGGGATACTCAATATCGTTAACGATATTGATGGATACCGTTAATGATATGGATAGATATCGTTAACGATATTGACCATTATCATTAACGATATCAAGTTTGTAGATAGTCAGAAAAGGCAAGCCTTGCATTTTTCAATGAAAAATACCCAACTTCCACCTATAAATTAAGACTTTTCTGCCAAACCTTGATGACCATGAGTGGAGGGAAGAAAATGGGAAAGCTGACAAAATTGGTGGGTGAACCACTTGGACTTTTGGATTGAAGGGAGTCCACAAAAAGAAAAAGTTTCAACAAAGAAGGGGGGAGAGCATTCAGCAACAAAAGAGGACAAAAATTGAGTAGAAAGGAAGCTTGATTCCAAAAAAGAGAGAGCTCTCAATCCCTCCAAAGATCCCAGCAAAAAGCCATCACAAATCAAAAGCAAAAGCTACCACAAATCCCACACATAAACAACACAAACAAACTTCAAAACTTTGAGATTTTAGAGCATTTCTAAGATCAAAACTCAAGGGAGGAAGTAACTCTTATTCTTCCCTTTCTCATTTCATAAACCAAATCCTGGAAGTTTCAGCCTTCCCACCAAAGGAGATTTTTACTCTCCATTTCCGCCAAAAACCGGCAAAACCAAACCAAAGAAACAAGGAGGACTTTCCGAGTGTTTTCGTGGATCAAAAAAAGTGGATTCACAGCTAATGGGTAAGCCTTTGTGTTCCTAGAGTCATGCTTACATTTACATTCTTTTCATTTTGAAGTTTCGTTTTGTTTTCGGTTATTATCGTTTTCTGCGCACCATTCTGTATTTCGCGATTTTCCATATTATCTTAAATCTTTTTTTCAATTTTATTTACATTAAAATATTCTACACATCCTGATCTTTCTGTAATGATAAAGATCATCAAAATCCGTTAAGTATAGCAAAAGTTATGGTCATTTGAAGTTTAGAGTATGGTTTTTGCTATGTTCTGCTGTTATTGCATGGTTAGTGCAGGTCTGGAGAATCGATATCGTTAAAGATATCACCGGATACTGTTCAACGATATCACATGATGCCATTAACGATATCAGTGTTGGCAGAATGCATTTTTGCTTCGTTTCGCTCCATTTCGAACCGTTTAAGCCTAGAATGACCCGTTGAGACCATCCTGAGTCTAGAAATGCATCATTGGGGGTAACAAACCTCTTATTTATAATTATTTTGGATTTATATATGATTTATTAATGTATTAACATGTTAATTAAATTTAGGAGCAGCAAAAGAAGTGCTTCGGGCCATTTATATCGATATCGCCTGTCATAGGGAAGTCGATAACGATGTGAATGACGTCGTCACCGTTGTTAATCTGAATGATGACTATATTAAGCATGTTTGGCCTAGATTTAAATTCCTAAATGTTTTTCTAGGTCACCCCCATGAAGGGAATAGAACATATTCCTGGATAACAACCCTCACCATTTTTCCATGCGGTCATTTTCACTAATAAAATCGACTAATATACGTGTAAATAAAAATGAAACATTTTTATTTAAAGTAACAACTTTAAATCGATGATGTTTTAATCAGGCCACACAGGCCTCGCTAAAACCAAATCGAACATACATGCTATATCTCGTCCTAACCTTTGTGGATGTAGGTTAGACATATGCCTAGGGATTACTTTCCTTCGGGTATTGCATTTTAATCATCTTTAGGAATGTAATTAATCGATTAGGTGGGCAGTTGCAACCCCCGAGTTTTGTAATTTATTAATTCACTTTTTCGCATTTACTTAATGCTTGATGTATGGACTTATCGTTTTATGCATGTGCGATGAATATAAACTAAAAATGACTAGTTTAGTTCGAATATTATAAACGTGGTTTCTCACTCATAGTGTAATTTAACTCAAATGACGACGAAATAGATAACTCATCCCAGACCTGAATCTCTAAACTATGGTATCGCTTAGGCTTAACGGATCTAGGCTGTACCAAAATTTCCCGGAAGAGCTGATCTGGGTGGCAACTCTGAGTACCATAGGCTAGAGATTTTGATCTTGAATCTTTTGAATTTGCTACGCATTTTCAAACAAACCACGGTTTTTTCCAAGGGAACCTCTTTTCCAACGCGCTCTGTCGCAATGTTTTCGAAAACCCCACACCCCATCCCACGGGGCCGGCACCTCGTGGCCTCAGCGTGGGACCTCCGAAACGTCGTCCGCTCATAGCATGGAATACAACATAGTGGGAGTATGTTGGGTGCGATCTATTTTGAGTGCAATTATGAAATTTCAGAATATTCCCAAGTTAGTTTTCATCATGACTAAACATTGATGAAGCAAATATACTAGCATGTGTAGTATTACTTTTTAAATTGGATCCAAGTATTATATCTCTCATGCTAAAGGTGGTACCTTAATTTAACACGTGGATGTATCCAAAGAGATACATTAAAGATCGCAATAAGATAACACTTGGTAATACATATCCATATGTTAGTGTTTTGTCTCTTTGCAATAGCAGTGTGAATATCATTAGACCTGAGATACTAGTTACATTTTCTAGTGTTGATCGATATGCATTTTTATTAAGGATGCTATATGTGATTTTAGGTATATTGATGTATGTCCGTTGGCAAGCTAAGTGGTCAAGATGGAATCTGTGACTCATGATATAACAATATCATGAGAGTTGTACCTTGGCCACTTGTTGAAGTGACACCCTCAAAATCCTATTATCAAAGTATGTGTTGATAGGGCGGGTTTTTAGTCGACACATCTATATGGTGAGTTGTGCACTTTGGGAATAAATTAAACTATTGGGATAACTTATTCTATTAGTGGGCTATCACTTAAACCGAGCACAAGAAATCAAATGGTACTTAACATTAATGGAAGAATAAATTGCATTAGTTACTATTGCACGCATGTAAGGGTTTACATTTTGGGGGATCATACGCCTTTACTAGAGATCTTGTTTGATCAATTTGAATCATTGGTTTTCATATTGGTTTGAAACAGCGAGTCAATCAGTTCTTGGATGGAGACTAAGCAAGGTAAAACTCTAAAGACTCGATACTACAAGATCTTATAAGATCATACATACACTTTGAGTTTTCAAAGAGCCAAATAAAAAAATGTTAGATGGAGTCTATACTAGAAAAATGCAATAATGATTGGATAAATGTACCCAAAAATAATTAAGAGGCTTAAGGATTTTAAGAACCATATAGTGGAAATATGTAGGTACTTCTAGGAATTATTGTGTGGACCCGTGCAAGTGGACTTGTGTGAGTGTTGCGGGACAACACTCGAGGCTGTCCCACGGACTTTGCATGTGGGCTACTACTTGCACAAAAGCCCATGCATGGTGTTTATCCCTCAATGGCTTTCACAGCGTGCAAACCCAAAGGGCTATGTAGTCCATGAGCCTACACGTCTTATGCAGGCCTACACAAGAGACATGCATAGGCAACATGCGCAGTGATAGCCCGTAAGGGTCTCGCTTATCGAACAAGCCCCTTATTTTCTTAAATAAGACTCTTTAGTTTTACCAAAGTGTTATTCATTATTCTACACCTAATTAGATATGGATAAACTAGCATATAGATTCCTTCCTTATGCCTATATAAAAGAGCCTCCTTCTCATTTTTTATCTAATTCATTCTTTGATATCTCTCTTGTAATCCTCGATTAAGAGATTAAAAATTTGAGATAGATAATTCATAATGAGAATTAGGCTTTTTTTATATATTAGTGGGTTAGTTTATGAGCTGTATAGAAACTACCAGTTTATCAACAATTCTTCTTCTAGAAGGTTTTGATCGGTAAGGCTAGTTCATGTGGATCGATTATAAAAGTCATCCTACACTTGGAGACTAGTGCAAAGGGGTTATTTTATTGACATGTTATCCTCTTTACTTTATAGCTAGGTTTTTTATAAGTGTTTTAAACCTAGATATAAATGTCATGACTAGTATAACTAAGTCAATTATGACATGCTTAGGATTTTCTAAATTTAGAAAAAATTTGAAATTTCAACATGCATGTTAAATATGTCTATGCAACTCAACAAACTCACCTATTATTGCATGAATTTTTTATTAACTAGGATGATTAATTAGTCTTTGAAGATCTTTCAGCTAGTGATAGACTTCTATCAATGGACTTGAAGCACATTTATGTAGTGTACTCTACTTTTAACTCAGAGTAGGGTGATGATTCTCTATTGCATTCACTTCACGTGGCTACCATTGCTTTCTTTCCCTTATCTTTGTTTCTTTAGGACAATTAGCTTTTATGTGTCCTTTTTCATGGCACTCAAAACAAATAACGTTCTTATCAGAGTCAGGCTTGGCTTTGTCTTATAAAAACTTTTTCTTATAGTCCTTCCAAGGAATTCATCCTTCTGTGTATCCTTCCTTTAAGAAAAGTAGCATCTCATGAAGTAATTCTGAGGATGTTTTCCTCCTTTCTTCATCATTCTTCAAACCTTTCGAGCAAACATAGTCATTTCATCATCGGAGGGATAATCTTCTAAAGAGTTTGCTTTGAAAATTATGACTTCTTACTTTCAACTTTAGCTTTGTCTTTCTTCTCAAAAATGAGTTGTACCTTAAAACAAGTTTGGGGTATCAGACACAATTAAAAATTTATATTGATAAATGATTATTTTAAACAAATTCAGAGAATGATAAATACATTAAACTATTAAATTAAGGATAAGCTTTGAAACAATGCTCCGAAATTACATTTAAAAAAAAAGGGGGGGGGGCGCTCGCGTAATTTTTTCTCAAAACAGCACCTGAGATTTGAAGCGTTAAAATCAAGGGGTTTTTATGCTTCTACAAGAAAAAGCCCAAATAATTATGGGCCATACCACCTCTTGTTTTTTGAAAGCCCAAAAACTAACAAAACCTTTTTCCTTATACGTTCAAAACTTTTCAAAATTCCAAAACCTAAATCTTTCAAACTTCTCTCACTCTAACCGTCTTCTTGCTCTCCACTCCATTCACAATTGTGCAAAACTGCTCTGATCACCATTCTCGTGCTTTCATTCGTGCTTTACTCTAAATCTTGCTTTCCTCTAATTCTGCTACAAAACCATTTTGTGAGATTTTCTCGTGACCACGATCATCCGATTCAACAAAGCTATAAAAGCATATTCAAAAACAAAAAAATGGCTTCATTATCGCGACAACATGAAATAATGGAGAACTGTCCAACCGAAAGTGAAGAACATGAAGAAACGAGGTAAACGAAACCCTAAATTATCATATACTTAGGAATTTTTTGATAAAATAATCTCATTTCTGTGTATTAACATCCAACCACATACAGACCAAATGATCAAAATGAAGAATCAAACAAACAACCAAAAAGGAGTTCATAGGTACAAAAAAAAATCTAAAATATCCATACTACTGATTTAACTCATATTTTAACATGATTGTAATTTTCATCCATTCTATTGATGTTATTAACATGTTTTTTATTTCTTTTATAAAAATATACATAATAATGAGTTTGATGATTTTCTGCAACATAAGAATCTATTTTATTGATTTTCCTCCATACAAATAATTTTAATTTTGATAAATCTCTACAACATAACAATCTATTGTAATGAAAACTTGATGAAAGACAAGGATTAACATAGTTTACATTTGTGATGCAAGTGAATATCTGCAAATCTACATAGCATTTAGAATGAAGAAGAGGTGAAATATATTATAACATGGTTTTTAACAATATAACATACATTATATCTGGTATAATATATGTTATACCTGGTATAACATAATTTATATCTGGTATAATATATGTTATACCTGGTATAACATATATTATACCAAGTATAACACTCATAAGGAGAAGGATTTGAACTTTTATGTGTACAAATGTGCTAAAGAAATGATGATATGAACTTTATCATGTTGTACATGAGATATAATATGAATTAGAAATGGTATAACATGTGTTATACCAGGTATAATGCTCAAAAATATGAAAGTTAAAAATCAAAAACATATAAGAGTCCAATTATGCTTCTGCATTGAATTTCCTCTTACAAAATTCCAGTTATAATTCTATATTCCATTCCCTCTTACTGATTTCTAAGTTCAATATCTTTCATTATACCTCGTGAAACATGATTGATAATGAATAAAATTCATGACTTATGTAAGAAGTGAGAGAATTACCGAGGAAAATTTAAGAAGAAAACATAGAAGAACCTGAAGAATCCAAGATCCTGAAGTAAATGGTTTTACTTGATTGTAAAATACTTGTACTTTTTGTAGAACAAAAAATAATGAAAAATGTTCTTCTTTTGACAAGAATTCAAACCAATATATAGAAAGAAGGACTACTAGAAAGCCAAACTGCTGATAACATTAGACTCTGATGTTATGAATTTCATAGAAAAGCACATGCCTGAAGATGAAATGAACAAGGTAAGAAGAAGCTGATTTAGTTATTTCTTTAATGCCTCGAGACATAAAGTGTCAAAGAAACTACTGCATTCGTTGATGTTAACAGAGCTCAAGCAAGATGATATGTGCATCTATGTGAAAGTTGCTGGAAAAGTGCTTCGATTTGAAATGGAACATTTCTCGCTCATATCTGGGCTGAAAGAACCTGGTTATGCATACCCTATTTTCTAAAAAATAAGGGAAACAGATGTGTTCACACAGAAGTACTTTACGAAGGCAAACACAGTAATGTAGAAGGTTGAGATTGAAAACGTGATTAAATCAAAGAAAATATAGTTGACACTGGGGCTGGTGTACTTCATCACATACTACATCATAGGCATAAGAGTAATAAAACCGATTCTAGAAGACTACTTCCACTACGTACTAACAACACATATCATGAAATAGAATGCGGTGACCTATCCTATACGATGAATGTGAATTGGCTGAAAGAGAACGGGAAGCAAAAGAAAATTTCTCAGTCATACAACCTTGAGGGATGTCCATTGATGTTCCAATTATGGTTCTATGAGGTATGTGAAGCAAGCAAAGGGGTGATCTGTGATGGAGCTGAAAAGAGAGAACCTGATATATACAGACCATGACTGTACAACTGGAGAACTTACACTTTTGACATGAACCGACAATACTTGGATGCAAACATATTTAATAGAGATCCTGAAATTGTAAGTAACAAAAACTCAAAAGCTTAATTAAATAAAACAATAATCATAAACCCCAATTATTTATTTATTACTTATTCATCTTCTGTGTATATTAAAGACTCTAACATAATTCCAATTTACATCTTTTCTAGTTGAAATTCAGAAAGATAGAGCTTATTGATGAGGAGTACATGAAGTATGGCCCTCTACTTTCACAGGACTACTTCAAACAAAGGATTGAAAAGATGAACACAGAAGATGATGACACACCACAACTAAATGAAAGTAATAAATGGAAAACTCCTACGATTACAGCACGCAATGGAACAATACATTTGAGGAGGACATACAAGAGAGAAGATGGAGCCAACCAGTAGGAAATGAAAATGTTGAAAACATTGTTCAAGATGCTTTGAAAAAACTAAGTGACAAGATAGAATCAGTTGGTAAGAAGATGGAAGATGGTTTCAAAAAGATGAATGAAAAGATGGAAACATCAAATAAAAGGCTGAAGAAAATAGAATATAGATTGATCAAGAGCAGCGAAAAGGTATGTCTAAACTTTTAAAAAATTATTTGATTACCAAAAATAAATAAAAATAGTTATTATACTAAGTATACAAGCTATTATACCTAGTAAATAAATTGATATACCAAGTATATAATATATTATACCTGGTATAAAACTTGATAACATCAAATATTAAAATGAATACCTTACTTATTTAACAGAAAAAAACAAACATGAAGAAAGATGGTGATTCCAAGAAAAGGAAGCCGGACAATGAAGATGACAGGGACAAACAAAAACAAAAGAAGAAGAAAACCGATGAGAAAGAGAAAAATAACGAAGAAACAGGAGATCAAGAGCAAGCTGATAAAAATGATAAAGAAGATAATGGTAAAAATGGTGTAAGTAACATGACTGAAGAGGAAGTCTATCATAACTGTGATGTTGGAAATGGTGCTGAAGCTGGAATTGAAGTAACAAATCTGGACAATATTCATATTGAGGAAAATGTGATGTTTACTACTGAAGTGGTATGAATTCAAAACACTTTTTTCACACCCATGTCCTTAAAAATGTATATTCCATTAATAATTAGCAAAGTCCTCTTTAATTACTTCTAAACATAATGAAATCTATTAAGCGTAATAATTTTTTTTGATACGGGAAGTTGCCTAAAATTCCCATGGCTGGCATAGAAGGTAATAAGGAAGATGACACAATAGCAGCAAATGAAGAGGAGCAAGAAGAGTCGAAAAATCAAGAAGAAGCAATTGACACTTTATTGCAGATCAAGAAAGCAGACAAACCAAGAATATTTTCAAATTACAAACTGCTTTCAAGTGAAGAGATTGAAAATCTGTCAATTGTAGAGATAATTAACAAAGTAGTGAGTGAAATAAAGGATATTGATGACATTTTGGAAACAGAGAAGAATAAAAATGAAGATCTGCAACCACAAGCAACAAAGGACAAAACCCTAGAGGAGGAAATCAGAGAAAGACTTAAAACAAATGAGGAAATCATGAAGGTAAACACAACAAAAACATCTAATTTTCTTTATGTAAATATTTTGTTTGTTGAAAACATAAATCATATAGCAAGATTATTCAAAGTATAATATATGTTATACTTGGTTATAACTATTAAATAACTTAGTAACAACATGAGTGCTAGGTATGCACTTATTATACCAAGTATTATATGAATTATACTTAGTATAACAAACTGTATACCTAGTATACAGCTTTTACACCTAGTGTAATTAAGATACATTGATTATGAAAACTAACAAATTATACATCATGATTAACAAATAGCTTGAAAGAATATTTTTAGACTCAGTTGATCTAGAAATATATGATGTACTTGAAGATTTGTATTATGTCAGCAAAGGAAAAGATAGCTTTCTATTCAATGTGCGTACCTTACCAAATATAATTTTTGACAAGATTTATAAACTTTTAAATGTTATATTATGTATGATTAGTAGATGAAATCACACATTGAGGAGCTTTAATCCCTTTAACATATCATTTTTTGAAGTATTACTAACTCTTTGATCCGAAACAAGAAGCTAAAAACGGAGTAGTTGAGGTGAGAGAGGAAGAAGTAGTAAAGAAGATTCTTGGAAAGAGAAAGGTGACAGAATTGAGAAACATTGGATCAACATTCATGATGAAATTCGGATCAGATGCAAAGGTCAAAACAAGTTTAAAGGCTGGAAATACTAGAGATGGCATCAACATTGTAAAGGTAAAGTATGCTCTAGATGACTAGGTTGAGATAGGAGAACCAATAAGGGACAATACGCTGTTAGAACCATTTCTGAAATACATGAAGCTGGGAAAATTTCCAACAAAGAAAAAGTAAGACATCCTATAATTACATGTTATAAAATTATTTATTGGTTTAATGCTTAATAATTACAAAAAAATGAAAAATGTGTAGGAAAACCAATCAATGGTACAACATCAATTATGAACCAATTGAACCACCAATGAACTTCAACATCTACCAAGCAACCAAGAAGACTTTCTTTCTAGAAATCCAGAAGATGGATGAGTTCCTCAACAACAATGTAAGACAAACACACATACTTTTCAAATTATTCAAAAAGTTAAACATACCAAGTATACAAAGTGTTATACCAGGTGTAACACACTTTATACCTGATATACTAACTATTATACTTGGCATAATGCATTAGATATTAGAAAAAACTAACTTGTCTTATTTTAGCAAATTAATGTAGTCATGTACTATTTAAGAAAGAAAGAAAAGCACAGCCCAAGAGTCAAAGATAACTTCACTAAAGTGGACCTAAGATTCGATAAAATAATAAAGCACTAGAATGTGGCAGTGAAAAATTTGAAGGGAGGGGAAGACCTCAGTGCAATCTTCAAAATCAAAGACACAATCACAAATCAGATGTATGGGAATGGTGTAAGATGTTGTAAACATTGGAGTATAGTGGAATTTGTTTACTTCCTGATAATGATGGAAAAACACTGGATAGCTGGGAAATTTGACATCAAAGCAAGGAAATTCTATGTTTATCACTCACTACAAAGAAAAACAAGGATAAAGGAGACAATGAAAAAGGCAGAGTGCTACATCAATGTTATACCATACTATCTTCATGTACATGGCATTTTAGTATGACAAACTGATTTGATGATCATACCACAATGTGCAGAAGATAAAGACCCTCTGAGACCTTTAGAACATGAGATTGTTCAAGATGTGTCACAACAAAAAACCTGGTACATTTTCTTTGTACAACAAGTCTGCTCTTGCTTCATTTATAAACTATTAGTAATAAACTAAACATAAAACATGTAGAAAAAGGCTAGATTAAAAAACACAAAAACACTAACACAACACAATAAACTATTTAATAAAACTTTGTTGGATTTTCTTTGATAGTGACTGTGAAATCTTTGTATTGAGCTTTGTTCACCACTTTTCTACTAATAAGTTTAATAGTTTGTTCACAAGATTCGACTATATATCAATGGTGCCAAAAACTTGTTCATGAAAAATATAGGTGTTGTCAGTACCTCTTATCAAATAGAAAATTGATGATAACTGCAAGTATACAGTTGCGATGTAGTTTTATAAGATATTGATCCCGCAAGGAAGGACTAGTTCTAAAGATCGAAAAGGAAGATAAAAAAGAAAATAAAATATATTAAAGTAAAGGTTAGGAAAGAAGGATTAGAATGAAAAATGAGTAAATATAGGTATGAAAGATTAGAGAACCTAAATTTATAGATTTTCCCTATAAAATAAGGATAGCAGAGAAAGCATGCAAGTTCAACAAAGATGTTACGATTCATTAAACTAATCTAACAGACTCGGTTCTAAATACCCAGATGTTTAATTATTCGCCGCAGAGCAACACATAAAATGACTTTTCTAAACCTATTGCAAACGAATTAAGACAATTATATAAACCTGGACAACGTCAATACTATGCTTAGTACGGGTCGCTCTCACATAGACATATTTAGCAAGTTACCATTCCAAAAATGTTGGCTCACTAAACAGCATTATATCACAGATCCAGTGATTATACATGATATTGTTAACCCTGAAATTACTCTTAAAATTAACTCCAACACATATAACTTGATTAACATAAAAGACTTAACACGAAATATGCATTATGACACATAAACATATCATAAAATTTGAAATAGAAAGTATAAGTAGAAAGCAAAGCAAAGTTGTAAGGTAAGCAAGTGAAAGCTAAAGTTAATCAAACCGTATCCACTCTTTAATGGGAGTCGTCAATTCCCGCAATTCCTACGTCTGCTTTGAATTCGGTCTCGGCCCGTACAACCTCCGCTAGGATGCTATTCTTTGCGAATATCAAATAAATGAATATTGAAGAACAAAAACTTTTATTGATAAGTGATTTGCAAGTACACTTATACAACAATCGCTCGAGAATATAGAGAAATCTAGTTATCAAAACAAGGATTTGAATCACATAAACTTTTTCTCGCTAACACTTATGAACGTAGCGAACTCTCAATCTATACACACACTATATTTCTCTATAATTTCACTCTAATGTTCTCCTCTCTGGTGGTGGCACAAAATTTGTAAGTTTTGGAGCCCTATTTATAGAGTTCGAAGGGTTGCGTCTATCCAAACGAAGAGTTGTGTCCATTGGTGAAAGATTACATCTCTTCATTTTGATTGGTTGAGAAGCTTTGATTTAATCCATAATGGATAGGCACCTTTTCATGATTGGTTGACTTCTGATAAGTTTCTTTTCATTGGTAGTTGATGGAGGTTGATAGCGGTTGATCATGCTTATCTGGCGGTTGGTAGTTAAGAAGATAAAACTAGAAAACCGTCTAAGTCACCACTACAATATACTTGTCACGACCGTGAATCTTTAATTGGCAGACTTTTGTTCTAAAGAAGAATAAGTCATGATCGCGAATGATTGTCGCGACCGTGAATTGAATTTTCTTCAGAATTCTTCTTGCAACTTCACCGATCTTTGACAGCTTTGATCCTAAGCCAAATCTTTGAGTTCCATGCATCTTTTTGCACCTTTTCACTCTTTTTTCATAGAATTCCACGTTAGATCATTTTACTCCCAATATTTACCAAGTATCTGCATTTGCATCAAAAATAACTACATACCACGTGAAATCTTTTATATGAAGTATAAAAATGACTTAAAATATAGTGTTTAGTGTGTAAAATTATAATGATAATAAGTGTAATTATACACTTATCAAGCTTCATTGAATATATGATCGAAGGAAAACCATTCCCACTGACGTTTGATGTACAAGCACACAGAAATAGCCTTGCACTTAGCTTATACAAGCATGCATCACAAAAGCAAGATAATGGTCTACTTGGGGATGAAGACATGGATCCAGAATTTGAAGAAAACCCTTTGAATTAGCAACATTAAGAAGGTCTAAATGACAGATATATGAACTTATTTTCACAACTCAAGTTTTTAGAAAAATTATGCAGTATTTTGGTAAATGATTTACTTGTTATTAGGTTTGTAAAAATATGCAAATTTAAGTTTTAAATTATGTTTGAACTATAATGTATGTAATGGTTTCAATTCAACAAATTGAATTGCAACACATATTAATGCTTTTCAATAGCTACACAGGTTGATAGCTTGATAGTAATATAATTGAATAATTATACTAAGTATATCACATGTTATACCAGGTATAACATGTTCTACTAAGCATAATAAAATTATATCTAACATATGATCATGAGTAGAAGTGAGTAAAAATTGCAAATGCTAAATAATATTCCTAAGTAAAAAAACATTAAATTGAAAATAGAAAACATATATGTTATCTTAAGTGTTAAAAAAAATATTTACAAAAAAGTATTGTCAGTGCACACACCATTCATTCAACAAAGTCACAAAAAAAGCAAAAAATATAGAAATCATACTCATAAAAAAATTTGATTAAAGCATACATAAGTAAACAGGGAAAAAAGAGATCTTAAACCAAGTATAATTTACATTATACCTAGTATAATATATATTATACTTGGTATAACACATAATAACAATAAAAAGATTCATTCAAAGACAACAACCAAAAACAACAAGATATAAAACGTTTATGAAATATATGTATATCAATCTGTATATTGTTAATACAAACAAGAAACATAAAAAAGCAAAAACTAATCTTTCTTCGTTGATGTACAAGTTCTCCTATTATGCCTAGAAGACCCATGATAAGTGTATAATTACATGTATCATCATTATAATTTTATATACTAAACACTATAGTTTAAGTCAATTTTATACTTCATATAAAAGATTTCACTTAGTATGTAGTTATTTTTAGTGCAAATGCAGATACTAGGTAAATCTTGGGAGTAAAATTATCTAAAGTGGAATTTTATGTAAAAAGAGTGAAAAAGGTGCGAAAAGATGCATGAAACTTAAAGATTTGGCTTAGGATCGAAGCTGTCAAAGATCGGTAAAGTTACAAGGAGAATTCTAAAGAAAAACACATTTCACTATCGTGACAAACACTCGCGGTCGCTACTTAGTATTCTTCAGAGCAGAAAATTGCCAAACAAGTCATCACTGTCACGACATGTATATCGCGATCGTGACTTGGATGGTTTTTTTATAAAATCTTCTTAACTACCAATCGCCAGATAAGAACGATCAACTGCCATCAACCACCATCAACTACCAAACAAAAAGACACCTTTTGGAAGTCAACCAATCATGAAAATGTGTCCATCCATTGTGGATAAGATTAAAGCTTCTCAACCAATCACAATTAAGTGATGCAATCTTTCACCAATGGACACAATTCTTCGTATGGATAGACACAACCCTTCGAACTCTATAAATAGGGCTCCAAACCACACAAATTTCATGGCATTGGAATTAGAAAATGTGAGAGATATAGTGTGTGTGTGTGTGTGTGTGTGTAGAAAGAGAGTGAAATTATCTAGTTTTCGCTACATTCATAAGTGTTAGAGAGAAAATGTATAAGTGATTCGAATCCTTGTTTTGATCACTAGATTTCTCTACATATTTGAGTGATTGTTGTGTAAGTGTACTTGCAAATCACTTATCATTAAAAGTTTTCATTCTTCAACATTCGTTTATTCGATATTCACAAAGAATAGCATCCTAGCAGAGGTTCTGTACAAATCGAGACTGAATTCAAAGCAGACGCAGGAATTGCAGGAATTGACGACTCCCATTAAAGAGTGGATATGGTTTGATCAACTTTAGCTTTCACTTTTATACCTTACAACTTTGCTTTCCTTTCTACTTATACTTTCTATTTCAAAGTTTTTGATATGTCTATGTGTCATAATGTGTATTTCATGTTGAGTCTTTTATATTAATCAAGTTATATGCTTTTGAGTTAACTTTAAGAGTAGTTTTGGGGTTAACGAGATTGTGTATAATCACTGGATCTGTGATTGTAACGTTGTTTAGTGAGACAACATTTTTGGAATGGTAACTTGCTAAATGTGCTATGTGAGAGCGACCTGTACTAAGCATAGTAATATTGTTATCGAGGTTTATATAATCGTCTTAATTCATTTGCACTAGATTTAGAAAAGTCATTTCAAGTGTTGCTCTGCGGTGAATAATTGAATATCTTAGTGTCTAGAACCGAGTCTGTTAAATTAATATAATGAACGTAATATCTTTGATGACCTTGCATGTTTTCTTTGCTATAATTGTTCGTAGGAAAAATCTATATGCTTTTATCTTCTCTAAACTTTCATACATTTATTTATTCATCCATCATTCCAATCCTCCCAACTAAAATCAAATCTATTTTATTTTCTTTATTCTATTTCTCTTGTTGATCTTTAGAGCTGGTCCTTCCCTGTGGGATCGATATCTTTCAAAACTACATCGTAACTGTATCTTGCAGTGGTCACCATTTGTCTATTTAGATAAGCGGTATTGACAACACCTGTTCGTATTTTGAACTTTTATCTTATTAGTAAAAAAGTGGGGAACAAGGTTTTTTGCTTCATTTTAGAATATAACCCCTCAGAGCCATTAGAGTCCAAACCTTGAGATCAAGTTTTTGGCGCCGTTACCGGGGATAAGTCTTTTAGAACAAGTGTAGCCAAAAACTCACGATCAAGTTTTTGGCACCGTTGCCGGGGAAGACAATGCGTTCTAGAGATCAAATTGCCGGAGAATGGGCAATTATATTTAATATGTTTTTTTTTCTAAGTTTTTCTAGGTACTAAGTTTAAAAGAAATAAGAAGGATTACAGAAGGTCATGATCACGACTATAGATCGTGCTCTTGAAGTTACACAGCAAAACCTTATATTCTAGTTTTGGAGGAAATCACGATTGTGATAGGTCTTCGCGGTCGCATCATGGGCCCTGGATTCTCCTTCTTAATGAAAACGAGTTTTCTCTTTTCTTTACTTATCTTTTTCATATTTTTAGACTAGTTGTTAGTTTTTTATACTAGATTTCAATTGAATAAAGTCTTCCACAATGAACACATTGTGTTCTTTAGTGTGGGGAGGGGCAATTGTAAATCCCAAAAATCCAAAAAAAATTGAATCAAATTAAAAAAATTGAAGAATTTGAAAATTTTTGTTATTTATACATTATCCATTCGTATACTTTACTAACATTTATCCTAGGTTATTTTGAGTGTTAGGTATTACAAGTTTGATGTTAGTGCAAAATTTGAGCTCATGTTGAAATTGAGCGTTATTAGCATAACATTTATCAATTTGGCAAGGATGAGTGGTGAGTAACATTCGAAAGCAACATTCCAAGTAAGTTTCGATATATATTTCAATGCAGCATAAAATAGTATAAGTTATATAGTTTTAGTTTAATGCTTCCGATAAGTTTAAGAGAAGTAATATCTAGTATTATCCTTACTATGAGTTTTATATGCAAATCTCGAATAAGTCCTATAAGTATTGAGTGAGTTTAAATTGTTGGGAAACTATAGCCATAATACTTTGAAATTGATCAATAAAGGATGAGGGTATTAAGAGTGAAAAATCAAAAGAAATAGAGGATAACCAATGAGTTATGCAAAAGGTGAGGAATGGTACAGAGCAGAAACTGCAATCATTCAATGAGTGAAAAAAGAAAAAATAGCATATCACGAAAAATGGGTGCAAAGTACAAAGTACTTCAAAAACATATGCTTAAAAGAAAAAAATGAGAGTGGTATGGAGCATAAAATGCAACCACTAAAAAAAGGGGAGAGTGGTATGGAGCATAAAATGCAACCACTAAGAGTTTTTTAGCATCCTAGGTTACCTACAAATGCCTTGAGAGAAAATTATTCAAAGTTTGCTTTTTGTGTCCTTTATTTTTTATACTATGCTTAAGAGAAGGTAATATTAAAGTATGCATATAACGCTTATATGAAGATGCGATTCGGTTGAACCTCCATTTTGAGCAAAGGTATGCAACTAAACTATATAAATTGCACATTACTAATTTGTGAGAAATTTCGGACTTTTACTTAAATCTTATGCAACGTGGGAATGTGGTACTCACTACAATAGTCTTTCACCAAATAAGGTACGAACTTGAATACTATTTTATACACTTCTGTTGAATTTACCTTGAAGACAAGGTAAAAGTTAAGTGTGGGGGGGTATGATAAGTGTATGATTACACTTATTATCATTATAATTTTATACACCAAACACTATAGTTTAAGTCATTTTTATACTTCATATAAAATATTTCACGTGGTATGTAGTTATTTTTGGTGCAAATGCAGATACTAGGTAAATCTTGGGAGTAAAATGATCTAAAGTGGAATTCTATGTAAAAAGAGTGAAAAAGATGCAAAAAGATGCGTGAAACTTAAAGATTTGGCTTAGGATCGAAGCTGTCAAAGATAGGTAAAGTTACAAGGAGAATTCTGAAGAAAAACACATTTCACGATCGTGACAACCACTCACGGTCGCGACTTAGTATTCTTCAAAGTAGAAAATTGCCAAACAAGTATTCACGATCGTGACATGTATATCGCGATCGTGACTTAGATGGTTTTTTGGTCAAATCTTCTTAACTACCAACCACCAGATAAGAACGATCAACCGCCATCAACTACCAAATGAAAAGACACCTTTTGGAAGTCAACCAATCATGAAACGGTGCCTATCCATTGTGGATAAGATTAAAACTTCTCAACCAATCACAATGAAGTGATGCAATCTTTCTCCAATGGACACAACTCTTCGTATGGATAGACGCAACCCTTCGAACTCTATAATAGGGCTCCAAACCTCATAAATTTCGTGGCATTGGAATTAGAAAAAGTGAGAGATATAGTGTGTACGTAGAAAGAGAGTGAAATTATCTAGTTTTCGCTACTTTCATAAGTGTTAGAGAGAAAATGTATAAGTGATTCGAATCCTTATTTCGATCACTAGATTTCTCTACATATTCGAGTGATTATTGTGTAAGTGTACTTGCAAATCACTTATCAATAAAAGTTTT
>CATIWQ010133712.1:0-17276 GCA_949673415.1 Euphorbia schlechtendalii | reverse complement strand
AAATAAAACATCTCCAATAAAATAGATGATTGCATAAAAATTTTGGTAATTTAGCAAAGATCATGGTTATTTTGTGAAAAAGATTATTCTTTTGATGCTTTTAATAACAAAACCATTTTTGAACCTTGTGCTATAACCTATATATGCACGATAACCATCCAGTCCCTTGTGTTTTAAATTTCATAATCCATTTGATTCTCTTAATGGAAATATAAAAAACTATGCCATGTTGGTTCCATAAATACACTTTTATCTGCTGGCGTGAAACATTTGAGTCAATAATCAAAGGTTCAATGATCTACATCCCCTAAACTTGTCTAAAATAGGCTTGTTACCACCCTGAACTTTGAAATTTGATAGATAGCCCCATGTACTTGTCTAAAACGCATCACTTTACCTCCTTGTGCTAACCCGACTTGCTACGTGGATGACCATCAAAATACACGCGTGTGAAGTATGCTGGTGGAATAGAAAATGAATAAAAAAAATCCCTAACATTCTAATTCTTATCATTCAAAATCCCTAATATATGTTATTCGTCTTCTTCAAAACTCCATCTCTATTCTAAATATTTTCTTCAATTAATCATGATATTGTATGGATTCTTGACCCCGTCATTTTCATTTTTTTGTTCTTGAAGCCGATATTTTTACGAGGGGGTAAAGTAACGCGTTTCAGACAAGTACAGGAGGTTATCTATCACATTTCAAAGTTCAGGGTGGCAACACAGTCTTTTTTGAACAAGTTCAGGGGGTGTAGATGCATTAAGCCATAATGAAAAGAACCACTATTACATACTCCACTCTTCCATCAAATTCCACCATTAAAGCAGGTTCATCTCCTTGGGCGGCGCCTTTATACCAGATCTTCAATAGATTTCGGCTTCAAAATCTAACCTCCTCGAATATAAAAGTGGCCACTGGCCAACAAAGAGTCAGTTGCTTTAATTAATTTCGATTCTTATTGCACTATAATACAATTTGTTTATATGCTCAAGATTGATTTTGCTATGAACAAGTAGCTAAAAGAACAAATCGAACTTAGGGTTTTCTCTGTCTTTTCAAGTTAAGATTATAATTGAATAAAAAACACCCAAGTCTTCAAAAGCTAACCGCCACACCAATCCTGAGCAAGGTTTTAAAGGGCATCATGTATAGTAAAGGAAATAAAAGGTAAACTCGCTGTAGCACAAGGCCTAATATGTTCCCAATATATTCAGTTCATTCATCAATTCTCTGATCTCTCTCATTATTTTGTCTCCAATTTCAATTATATTCTATTCTTTTATAGTTTTGGTTCTTATATTAACCAGAAAATAAAACAAAGAAATGGCAATTTGATGTTATTAAAGTTTACAATTTAGGTTAATTAGAATGTAATTTGATATTCATTTACTTAGTTTTAATTTTTTTCATTAATAGTATAAATAGACAATTAAGTTGTAATTTTCAGTTTGAGTTGAATTAATTAAAAGTTTGTTAATTTTTCACTTCCACTCTTACTTTCTCTATCCTAAATTATACAGATGTATTAAATTATTAATATGTACTTTTATATATAAAGTGAGATATATTATGCTTCTGTTGAAGTTAATTTTTAAGCAATGTGAAATATAATTATTTATGATTTTATTAGACATTTGTTCGATTAATTTAAAAAATTGAGACCATAAAAAAATAAAATGTAGATGAGCAAATATGAAAGTTAGTTAGGTCAAATTCCAAGGTGGTCGGCGAGATTAAATTTATGATTAGAATATGAAACAGGTGTGATTGCATTCACTTCGACTATTTTTGCTTTCTGTTCTCTTAAGGGACCCATCTCTATTATTCAGAATATAAATATTTTATTTTTACCTTCTCATAAAAGATGATTGAAGAAAACAAACTAGATCCAATATTCTAAATGCAGAAGACGTTAATCAATTGCAATAAGTATAATATCACAGGAAATAAACAATTATTTACCTATTTATATTGCTAAAACTTCTGGGTTTCAAGGTATTAGTATCAATAGTTTGCCAAAGTTGAGCAGCAGAGTTTACATAAATGAAACTTTCCATCAAATCCTTTGATATTGTATTGATTATCCAAGATGGAACCAAACAGTCTTTCTTGTGCCATTCCTTGTACTTATGAGTTCCTTTTTCTGGTATTTCGCTTCCTTCATCAATGTAGCTTTCCTTATCTTTTTTTATCAAAGCTCTTGTCAAAAAGTTTTTTCACGTCAAGTAGTTGTTGCTTCCATTCAGAGTTGAATTAATAAGAATGAGACATGGATTATCATATCTAGATCCAGTGTTTCTTCTAGCCATTTCTTCTCTAACATAGCTCGATGCTGCTTCAGAAACAAAGGGATAGCCATTGTTTTCAGCTCTTTTCTTGTTATTCTCTCTTACCATTGTTAAAAATACTTTGATACCATGACAAATTCCTGAGAGATTTAGATTGAATCCAAATTGAAAATTACAAAGACAACTACTATATATTTATATTGTGCTTCATACCTCTAATGAAATGTAAATGAATGACTAATTACGGTTAAATGACATATTTCCTTCCAAAAGTTTGTTATTACAGTTTAAAGTGAAGTTATATTCTGCAGCTGGTTGCATTGTAGTTGCGGTGGATCCCCTGTTAAATGTTTTCTTGGAAGTAACAAGGATGGTATAGGAAGCTTGAAACTTTAACATTTAAAAGTTCAAGAAAGAAAAACAAACATTGTGGTAAAAAAGTTTAAATGTTCTTTTTTGTTTCCCATCAGTTCACCGGAACTTTGCACCAGTTACATACAGATTTGCTCGGATTGAGCACCTGACTGTAATTAGTAAGTCTCCAAATATGATTAAATAATTAAATATCAAATTATTTATCCGTATAAGCAATTTTGATGCTACAAGTAAATTACCATTTTTTATGATATATCATATATATTGTGATATGTTAGGCTATATGCGTATTTTTCCCCTTCAACTTGACTTTAATTTTCATGTGCCGTTTCTAATTTTTAAAAGTTTTAAATAAACACGTATCGGAAGAGAGAAATTAGCAAATGACATAACTAAATAATAGAAACCGATACGTGGTATTTATTAAACAAATTGCATGAGTCGATTTTGCCAATTTTAATGTCAACTGGGGAAAAATATGTATTTAAACTGTGGCGAAGGTCTCAGTCAATGCACACTACACAATATCTTTATTAAATTTTTTAATTATAGCAAAAATTAGATTAAAAACAAAATGTTTAAATATTCTTTTAATCAATTTCGACAAAAATTATATTTACTCTACCTCTTTTCTGTTAATTTATGTTCAGTTTTGTTTTTCTTTCATATTTTTATTCAATCATTATTTTATGGTAAACGGTTTTTTTTTTCAATTTTCCAAATTCAATTTTATGTTAGTAATGTTTTCTTTTGCTTATATATTTGTTTTCTAAAAAATTTATACAACATGCTCATCATATTCAGCATTATAATAATAAGTGTTTCAAAATTATTTCAATTGTTTTAGCTGCTTAATTATACATATTATTAAATAACTATTTTACTTCATTTATTATAAGTATCATTGATAGTATTATATATTTCTTTCACCCAAAATTCTGTACCGTTAGCGTCATTGGGTTACTATCGTCTACCTCTGTCTATATGAAAATTGTGCCCCCTAAAATCCAAATCCTAGATCCGCCATTGACTGTAACTCTAGAAGTCACATGTTTGAATCCACATTCGGGTGGGGTGTGATGTGGTAAAAAATTTCTTTGTTAAGGTAATTTTTTTAAACAAAGAAACATATACATTTGACCAATTTTTTTATTCATCAAAAGTTGGTTTGAGTGATAAAGGTCTAAATATTTTTATAATATACAGGAAATGTATGTTATAAAAAAGTAACATAAATGGCATGTATAATTAGTTTAATCCTTTTTTTTTTCTCGTATAGTTCATCAAAACTTTACTATAATCACATTCAGATATGTTCAATTTGCGCATTTGATTGTAATGGGTGAGTCATTCATTTGATAAACATGCTTACTATATTCAAAGAACTATATAACATTTTTAAAAGGTGAAGTAGCAAGAGCATGAACCAGGAGAAGTGAGAGTAGCTTTCAATTGACCATCTTTAATGCAGTTTAATTTATTTTAACTCAACAATTCACTACATAATAGATAGCCTGTTGCAACAGAAATGTCTGGTGTTGCATCGAAGTGTTACAAATTTCATGAAAAAATCGATCTGTTGCAACACAATTGAAAATGTGTTCAAAATGTGATGCAATAGATACAGATGGATGTAAAATAACTTTTGATGGCAATACTTTCCTCAATATTGTTGCAAAAACGCACATGAACAGTGAAAATAAGTGACGGGCTAATCTCCCGCTCATTTATTTGACGAAAATTATTAAATAACCAAATAAAATACAATTTAAAAATCTAAAAAAAGTTAGACTTGTCCCCTCAATTCTTCTCTCTTTGGTTTCTGTCTTCAAACAACAAAACCCTACATTTTCCCTCTATCTCAAATTTCAGTCCCACCACCACCTCGGGCGACGCCACCACCACCTCAGACGATGCTATGCCAAATTCTGCAACTCTACTTGTGTGAATCTTTAATTCCTCTCTTCTTTCTATGATTGTTGCTTCTGTTGACGATAGTTATAACTTTGATTATCCAGGGGAATGCTAGCTCTGCTTGTTCAAGCTATAAATGAGTATTACAGGCTGCCGTGGAAACCTCCAGTCAAGACGAGTCTTCTTGCAGCAAATCCACTCACCAATTTGAAGGCTTCTTTCCTCCATCTTTTTATCCCTTCTGGCCATGAGGTTTGGTTCAATCCCTACCTCATTTTTAAGGTACCTTCAATTCTCTTCATCATCTCGCTCAATTTATTAATTAGGTTAATCGATTCTTAGTTTTGATTTCATTATTGAAATAAATTAGTTGATCCATGGAATTATGTTTTGTGTTCCTCTGGAGTAATCTATACAGGGTACGCTATTTATTTGCTCTTACTTTTAAGGCAAAATTGAGTTTAATGACATTCCTCTATTAGAAATATAGATACTGTTGACTTTGGTAATAAAATGCATCTGTTTGCATCCTGAACATTAGCATCCTCTGTTAGCTCACCATCGTGTTCTATATTGCAAAAAAAGAGAAGGAGTTTTATGCCTTCTATGATCATTGTTTTTATAGCAAGAAGAACAAATTACTAATCATTATCAAATTCAACTTTTTATCACTGTCTATTCTTTCTGGAATCTTTTAATTATTCTTAACCGGTTTTTATCATTGTTGCGTTTATCCATTGAGGCGAACCAAGTTGGATTGAAGATATTATATGTAGGAGTTAATGCTAGTGATGTAAGTTCGTTATCTTCCTTATGGACAGTCATTTGAATTTCTGATTGTATTTTCTTCACATATTGTAGAATTCCTGGTTGTTGTGAAAAATGAATTAGTTGGTTAACTAATTTCCCAGCCTGCCTCTGCTGTTATACTTCTGATGATAGTTGTTTTTCCCACTAAAAAACAAGTTGCTAGGATTGTTTTATAATCTTTGAACTCTAATGGTGTGTTTGGAAACATTCTTTTTGAAGGAAAAAAATTCAATTCATTTTATTCATAACATTTTTTATGGATAATGGATTGAATTGAATTCTTTTTCTTCTAAAAGAAAGTTTCCAAACACACCATAAATGTTGTGTGTTCCTTCAATTGTCAGTGGTATTTTGGTTGAAATGCAAATTGTATAATTGACAGGTCTTATAAATAAGTCCCAGAATCATGATAATTCTCCTAAGATAAGGCAATAAAGGGTGTAAAGAAGGGATAAATTTGGGGAAACAAGCTTTTGCGTAAATTCCTTATTAGTATAATTACTATGTTTCACAATACCATGATTTTTGTCTCTCCTTTTAGAGCAAATTATGGCATATACTATGTATCTGTGTGATTTTTCTATGTATCTTAGAAGTTTGAATCCATGCATATCAATTTGAAAATTATGGAATTTTGCTCATCACTTGCTATGGTATTGTGAGCAGGTAAACTTTAGCTCAAGATGCTATTTCACTGGAGATAGCAAAGCCCGTCTTCCATTTGATGCAGGTTTTGAATGTGTCAACCCATAAGCTATTGAAAAATGTTTGTGACATTATCAAGTCAACTCAAATTTGAAAAAAAATAAACTATTTACCAAAATCCTAATCCACTTGGGTTTACCTCTTGAGCTCGAGTCATGCAATTTTATCACCAAAGAGACTGCAATGTAACTTCTTCACTGAACTGAAGAGAACTATTATCACCAAAGAAAGGACATAACTTCTTTACTGAACTGAAGAGAACTATTATGTAAGACTTACAAACTTTTTGGAATTTCTATCATCAAACTGCTGGGCGTCGACTAGTTTTTGAAAATTATTAATACCAGACTGTTAATGTTAGTGAATCATTTTGATGTCTTTTTACTATCCTTAGATGACATTGTCAATAATGACATCTTTTTATCTTTATGAACATGTTGCATTCTTTTACTTTTTCTATAGTGTTTTATTCCATAAGAATAGGAAATCCATTGGGCAATTTTTTTTCTATATCATGTTAGGATATCATTTCTAGTAATATCAAGTTATTTGGTTTAGTGACAATCTTAAAATTCGAACACTATAAAACTTGCAAGTTCATATATAAAACAGTCTGATCTATATTGCCTATGCTCTACTTCTTTTCATTTCTTACCATCTCCATTTGAATAATGAAGAAAATTATATATAAAGTGGTTTTGGAATCCTGTTCTATAACATATGTAGATACAATTTCATTTCTTTGTTAATTTCTTTTATTTGGTTGTCGCTTTGCTTTAATGGTGAGAAGTTCATGATTCTTTGATACTTGGTGTATATCTGATAATTAAATCAATAACTATTTGGACAGCTAACTGGAATTGAGTACTCCATTACCTGATTTTGTTGCAATCATAGCTGCTGTTTTATGATTTTGATCTACTTTTTTTTACTTTAAATCAATTTGTTCTTTAGGATTGATTTTTAATTGTGCAAAATTAGAGGGTTGATAGTGTACGTAGGAGGTTCGGTTGGCGACTTACTCTGCCTGCTGAAAGCAGACATAGGAATAGTATTCGGTTCAAGTCCGAGCCTAAGGAGACTGTGAAATCACTTCATAATCTCCTTCATTGTTATTCTCCGGTGTAGTGTAGAAGCAGAAGCAACATGTCGAAGGTGGCAGCTGCGGTAATTGGAAGGGACAACCTAGTACGTTATATACTGTCTCTAATTGGGCTGAGATACATGCATTCATTCTGGGATGTTATAAATTAGAATACTACTATCCAATATCTCTTCTTTTGTCTGTACCTTGAAATTAATATAGAATAAACACAAAGGGAAATGCATATAGCGTATTATAAGTAAATGAAACTAGTCGAATGCTCGGGTTCGAACCCAAGTTCATATATAATTGACTGGAGACTGGATGGTGGCTGACATTTTTTTTAATAAGATCATAGGCTAACCCTTGTTCTTTTTTACATTAGGGGGCTGCCATCCTGAGAAAACTATATTCAGGTATTTTGATTGAGAACATGAGGTGGGGAGGATTAGTGAACTGTCATTGTTTTAGTGTTCTTGACCTATAACTTTTTGGGTCAAGGGATCCTTGTCCCAAAGAGCAGCCTTAATTTAGAGTCATATTGTAGTGTTTGCATTTTATTGGATTTAAGTATATAGCCATATGTCAATTGAATTCAGAGAATCCAAATACATTTTATACATTTGCTTTTGATAATCATCTATACATTTTTCTTTTTTTGTGGACGGATAAATGTTCACTTTTTTGTTGCATTTTTTTGAATTATTTTCAGCTAGTTGTTTTTAGGAAAACACAAACAAACTTAGCTGCAGTAGGATAGTTAACCATAAGATTTAATTGGTAACTTACGTATCTTGTGTCAAATTTTTGAAATTGTTATTATATTTTATTTTCTCCCGAAAGTATATAATCAATACCTTTTGCTATTATAATTGGTTTATAATTTTATCATTTCGTTGCTCATTTACTTATTAAATTTCCTCTATTTCTTTGGATATATTGCAGGTCATTTCATTGAGAGCTTAATCTTATCACTGGTTATGGATCAAACCATGTATACGCACATATCTATATATATACACATATATAATCAATATCTTTTGCTATTATAATTGGCTGGGAATTTTATCATTTCGTTGCTCATTTACTTATTAAATTTCCTATTTTTCTTTGGATATATTGCAAGTCATTTCATTGATAGCTTAATCTTATCATTGGTTATGGATCCAACCATATATACACACATATCTACAGGTAAGTAGTAAGGCTTTTATTTCAAAATTATTTTTTTTACTAGGAAATTACTCATAAGCTCATGTTTGGAAATTGTCTATAACGATGTTTGGACATTATTTCATAATAATGTTGAAATTGTCTCCAAAACTGATGTTTGGTTATTTTCAGCTAGGAAATTACTCATAAGGTCATGATTAGACTATCACTTATTTCAATCTAAGCTATGCATGACTTAAAATTTTTCTTTAGTAGGATTTAAAGATCAAATTGTATTGAACAAATATATTAATGTGTTGTTCTTAAGTTACCTAAAGACCAAGCACAATATATGCACTGATCTGATTTGTTTTGCCAGCCTCTTTTCACCTTATATTACTTGGGAACTAACCCGGAATACCATTTAAGTACTTTATAAAAAAACTAAATGAGTTGTTTATTTGTGTAGTTTTCAAGGAGCGATACAAGTTGTTTATTTGTGCAGTTTTCGAGGAGTGATACAATGAAGATGATTCGTGGAACTGAAAATGTTTCTTCTATCGATATGGATTCGGATATTTAGATTACGAATTTTAGTTGTATACCATGTATTTTTTTACTTTATTTTTTTAAAGATTGAGTTGTATTAAGAATTATTTAAATTATATAAATATAAATACTTTTTTATTTATATATTCAGTTTATATTATTAATATTAATAATATTGATTTCATGACAAACAATTATGAAAACATGTTGCAATAATGAAAAATGTGTTGCAAATGAAAATTAAAGTGTAAGGTAAAAGTGTTGCAAACTTGAATAAAAGTGATGCAAATCATAAATAAAGTGTTTAAAAATAGTGTCGCGGTTACGTCAAAAAGTGTTGCTAACATACTAACGGCGGGAAACTTATTAGCAACACAAAAAATTGAGTTGCAACAGGGTCAAAAAATGATTCAACAGCTGTCTGTTGCAACACTATTTTGGTGGGTTGCTACAGATACGAAATGTGTTATAACAGACACCTATTGCAAGGAGAGCAGAACCATCATTTTTTTTGCAATAACTGTTGCAACAGAAGCTATTACATCATTTTTAGCATTTTAAGCAATATTTTTCCAGTGTTGCAACAGGGCATCTATGACGTAATGATTTTTGTATTAAATTCAACCAAATTTAGTTCATGTCATATGAAATTTCCCATAAATTTGGTTAAATTCGTGATTCCCCCTCTACTTTACACACATGGTATTGGCCCTGGGTCACTATCTTTCATTTCAAATCTTATCCTCTCTCTTACTTTCACTAAATCCTCAAAATTTTTCCTTTTTAAAGGTGAACATATAGTCAACATTTCCTATCTTTTTTAAAAATTTTTTTTTTTATGGTTTTAGATACATCATACATGTGTCAATTATATTATTAACACAATCAACAATTTAGAACACCCACCTCTTGACTCAATTGATAAATTAATGTGCCTAAAATGTGTGTTTATCACAAATGTCCCATTTTGAAACTCAAATCTCACATAAGAGCATTTGGGAACAGAAAAAAAGTTAACTAATTATGATCAAGATATATATTTATAAAAACATTTTTTACAATATAGTATGTAACTTAACTTAATGACACGATCTACACTAAGAGTGTCTTAATACATAATTGCACACCTAAAATTCACACAATTTATCATTTGGTAATTTCGGTCAAACAACCAAAGTCACTATAAGGGATTGTTTGATAGTATTGTTTTTTTTATAGCGAAAAACTATTGTCTCATGAAGTTAACCATTCAAAGAAATTTCCGAGTCAAAGATATTTATACATGAAAAAATAACCTCAAAATTCACAAAATCTAATTTTTCATTAAATTTATTGAATTGTAAGCCACAATTTTTTTAAGATACATGTTATCCAAGAATAAGTAGGAAGCTAGGGAACTATCAACTATGTAAGCATCATGCACATGCAATTTGTAAAAAAAAAAAGAAAAATTAATGGGAATCTTAAAAGAGAACAGAACAAAATAAATTTGTCGACCATACATATAATATCATATGATATGATTCACATTAATTTTTCAATTTTTCTATATAAATTATTTCATGATAATTTATTTATGGTGATGAGTGGATGTACCAACGTAAACAGGAATACACACATATATACGTGCATTATCAGGGGAATTTGGTTTTGTGTTACATGAAGAATTCCGGTATTTTTTATTTCCAGAGATACAATGACAAAAATTATAAAATTTTATTATCCCGTCTTTTTAAACACTTAAAATGTTATTAAATTTTATTATTATTTTAAATGTTTACAACGTACTAACTATAATGTATAAACATTGATGGAAAATCGTAAATAGAGATAAATTTAGATATTTATGTTTTCCATGCATGAAGATCGAAAAACTCCGCTATAGAATCACTGAAGATTGATGCGTAATCGTAGGCTAAATCACAATATATCAAAAATTAGTAAATTTTTACATTTACTGCAAAGTTGGGAGATTGATAACAGAATTTTCGGTTGTAGGAAAATCCTGGAAGAGATAAAATGAAGAAAGGAAAATGAAATCCTCAACAATTGAAATTTTCCATCTATTCCTAGAAAATAAAAGCGAAAAATATCTCTTTTAGTACTCATGGAGAAAAACAATTGCACTTGAGACGTTATATGTGCAATAAGGTCCTCGTATTTATTTATTCTCCAACTAGTCCAATACTTGAATTGGATCAGATCTTTTAATCTGATTAACCCGTTCATGGACGGACCAGGTATTTCCAACGAACATATATATTGTGCTATGAATCCATACAAGGATAAAGTACACAAATATCTATGAACTTTTTGAAAAGGACCGTTGCAACAAAAAATGTCCAATATTATTTTTCTCCAAAAATATTTTACATGTAATATAAGTTTGTATATTGGTTGAGTAAAATATTACGAACATTATTGAAATTTTCAAACAATTGTAGAATTGCATAATTTTTAGTTAACAATGTATAAAAAGAAAACAAAAAATAGGAAAATAACCAAAAAATCGAAACATATGTTACACACGATCTTTAATAATACATCTAAAGTTTTCAAAAATTTTGGGTTAAATATGTGACACTTAGATCTTAAACGTAACATAATAACCAATTATATATATATATATATATATATATATATATATATATATATATATATATATATATATATAACAGCAAAAAATTTCAATCTATTTTTTTGCAACACAACAAAACTTCACACGATTTTTTTATATGGTCGAAAATACCTTTTTATTTCACCCAAAATTAATTAATGTTAATTCATATGAGGTCTATTTGTAATGAGACTTCTCGTTAACTATATAGCCTATTAGAAGTACACAACTCATGTTAATAAAACCAGATGTTATACTCTTAAAAGGAATGAAAATACAAAAAACACTATACTAATCAAGATATAAAAAATTTCCTTTCTTATTAAAGATATCATGAATCAACTCGAATTTTTATACGAAATATGAAGATGAAAATCTTGGATATAAATCTAAATATCACTTTAAAAATAAACATTTATTTCGAATGATATTTTTATTGAATAAGCATTAGTGGTGTGCTTCTTTCCCATATGTATATCATAAGATTAATCCAGTTATCATAATCGGCAAGTAGAAAATAATTGGTGACTCTTTGCATAGCATAAAGATTGATCAAAATAAACAATTACCAATTAATTAAACATATCTTATTCGTGTTCAATAAATAATAATTTGTGCCTCTTCCACTATAGATTTTTTTACATAAAGATTAATCCAATAACGTATGAAAAACTACATAATACCGATGTTTATATTAAAATGCATATCACACTCCATCACTAACTTTTATGCTCCGAAATAAATTAAATTAAAATTAATTAATTAATTGGCGCTGTGCATTTTGTATAGCTATAGGTTTTTAAGAGTTCATCTATGGAAAAGTATAAAATTACAATTAGATAAAACAAATTAGCATATATTGTGCGAAAATTCTCTTAAGATTTTATCTGAATTACATCACGTGTTCTTTCTTCGTCGCCCCAAAGACTTAATATGGCATTGGTTAGATTTTTTTGTAATAACATTGGTTAAATTAAATGTGCAGATATTGTTTATATTCTCTCAACATGTTTAGCTCTTTCAGCCAATCATATTGGGTGCCTCAGTATTATATATGTATCATAAAATTTAACGCAAATAACTTTTTCAATGATTGATCCAATTATTAACCAATAACAGTTTTTGTATCAACTATTCAATATAAATTTATAACTTAAAGAAATGAAATAAATTTAAGAGAATAAAGCCAATAAATAATTTTCTTACTAGCTATCAAATAATTTTCTTTTATGATAAATAAGCCAATAAATAATTTTCTTACATTTTGATTTTGTTAGTTGTGGATGTTGGTCTCAAATTCACCACATTTCTATCTTCTCCACTGTTCAATATCACTTCGCTGCATTTTTGTTTTCTTCTCCATCAACCATTACTGTCTGCTAAGAAGCTCTGTATTCATATTTTCCACTAAGGCAATCTCAGTTTTGATTCTTCCCTCTTAAATTCATCTACTTCCATGCAAGAATTGAATATTTTCATGCTAAAGAATCTCCTGTTCTCGTTCTTTCCTGATTAGACCGGAATTTGAATTTGATATGAAGAGAAATGGAACTCTACAGATCTACCGCAATGAGTAACAATCATATCAAGCTCATTGCGGCGGTTCTCTATCTTGTTGCGGCGGTCTGTAGCGAAACAAATCCGAGCGATTTTGCAATTCTTGAAGCATTCAGAGATGGATTAGAGAATCCCGAACTTTTGGAGTGGCCGGCGACCGGCGGCGATCCATGTGGCCAGCTGTGGAAACATGTTCACTGTACTGATTCACGGGTTACTCAGATTCAGGTTCAGAATATGAGCTTGAAAGGTACTTTGCCCCCAAATCTCAACCAATTGACTATGCTTGAAAACCTAGGGTTTCAGAAGAATCAATTCACCGGGCCTTTGCCTTCATTCAGTGGATTATCCAAATTAAAGTATGCTTACTTGGATTACAATCAATTCAGTTCTATTCCATCTGATTTTTTTGACGGTTTAACAAATTTACAAGTTCTAGCATTGGATGACAACCCTTTTAATGCTACTACTGGTTGGATATTCCCTAAAGCTTTACAAGATTCTTCACAATTGACCAATCTTTCTTGTATGTCCTGCAATTTGGTTGGTCCTTTGCCTGATTTCTTAGGGAGCTTGTTGTCTCTGCAGAATCTGAGACTTTCAGGCAATGATTTGTCCGGTGAAATTCCGGCTACTTTTAAAGGAGGCATGTCGTTACAAAATCTATGGCTGAACAATCAAAACGGCGGTGGATTGAATGGTACTATTGATGTGGTGGCAACAATGGAGTCAATTAGTGTTCTATGGCTTCATGGGAATCAATTCACAGGTAAAATTCCTGAAAATATCGGGAATTTGCCTCTTTTGAAGGATCTTAATCTTAACGGTAACAAATTGGTTGGTTTAGTTCCTGAGGGTTTGGCTAATATGGCATTAGACCATCTAGATTTGAACAATAATCAACTAATGGGTCCAATTCCAAAGTTTAAAGCTGCTCAAGTTTCTTGTGCTTCAAATTCCTTTTGCCAATCAATCGCAGGAGCTCCATGTGCCCCTCAAGTTATGGCACTTTTGGAGTTTCTTGATGGGTTGAATTACTCTTCAGAGCTTACTTCTTCATGGCTTGGAAATGATCCATGTTCATCTTGGAGAGGTATCACATGCGAGTCAAATAAGGTGTATTCTATTGATTTGCCTAATTTAAATCTTACTGGTACTCTAAGTTCTTCAATTGCAAACTTAGATTCTGTCCATCAAATTAAACTTGAGGGCAACTCTCTTTCTGGTCAAATCCCATCAAATTGGACCAATATGAGTAGTTTAAAAGTCTTGGATCTTAGTAACAACAACATTTCCCCTCCATTCCCAAAATTCTCCACCTCCGTCAAAGTCAACGTTGCTGGGAATCCTTTGTTGACCGGCGGAAAGTCAAAACCCTCACCTTCTCCAGTTAACAGCCCTTCATCCGGAACTCCAAGTTCACCCAACAACCAATCAGGATCAGGTCAACGAAGAAGTCCAAAAAGGTCAACTCTGGTTGCAATTGTAGCTCCAGTTGCTAGTGTTGCAGTTGTTGCTATCCTGGTTATTCCTTTATCCATTTTCTACTGTAAAAAGAAGAAAGAGACCAATCAAGCTCCTCCTACAATAGTCATTCATCCACGAGACCCATCTGATTCAGACAGTACAGTCAAGGTTGCTGTAGCCAATCCTGGCAATGGAGGAAGCTCTTCAATGTTTGGGAGTGGCTCAGCAAGCATAAGTAGCAGTGGAATCGGCGAATCTCATGTCATTGAAGCAGGAAATCTCATCATATCGGTTCAAGTTCTTCGAAACGTGACAAAGAATTTCGCCCCAGAGAATGAGCTAGGCCGCGGTGGATTCGGGGTGGTTTATAAAGGGGAGCTTGACGATGGAGCGAATATAGCAGTAAAAAGAATGGAGTCAGGTGTTATTAGCAGCAAAGCATTGGACGAGTTTCGATCTGAGATTGCTGTGCTTTCGAAGGTTAGGCATCGACATTTAGTATCTCTTATTGGTTATTCGATCGAAGGCAATGAGAGAATTCTTGTTTATGAGTATATGCCTCAAGGAGCTCTGAGTAGGCATCTTTTCCACTGGAAAAGATTGAAACTTGAGCCGCTTACGTGGAAGAGGAGGCTGAATATTGCATTGGATGTGGCTAGAGGAATGGAGTATCTTCATAATCTAGCTCACAGAAGCTTTATTCATAGAGATCTTAAATCATCAAATATCTTGCTTGGTGATGATTTCAGGGCAAAAGTTTCGGACTTCGGATTGGTGAAACTCGCCCCCAATGGTGAAAAGAATTCTGTTGTAACCCGGCTTGCTGGAACTTTTGGATACTTAGCTCCAGAATATGCAGGTAAGCATCTTATGCTTATTCTAATTGGAATATAAATTTGATTTTGCTAAATGTATCAAGACCCTAAACTTAACAACTTTTACCTAATGTCACCCTGAACTTTCAAAAATTCCAATTACCCCCTGAACTTTTCCCTTTTAAAGATGTCATTTTTCTGAACTTTCTCCCTCCAACCAGAAATTTGACATCGTAAATTGTGCATTTTTACCAAGTTTAAGGGGCTAAGTGGAACTTTTTGAAATTCGGGGCCATCAGACAAAAAGTTACCAAGTTTAGGGGGGTTTCGACGCATTTAGCCACTTGATTACCAATGATGTTCTGTTTAACATCCGAAATTTCATTTTAGTACAAAAGGAACTTGCTTTATCCTCTAATGAATACTATTGACACAAATTTCTCTGTGACTTTTCCAATAGCGACCGGAAAAATTACAACGAAGGTTGATGTGTTCAGCTTTGGAGTCGTACTAATGGAGCTTTTGACCGGGCTAATGGCACTCGACGAGGACAGGCCAGAAGAAAGCCAGTACTTGGCCGCATGGTTCTGGCAAATCAAAGCCGACAAAGACAGACTCAAGGCTGCAATAGACCCTTCTCTCGATTTCCAAGAAGAAGCATTTGACAGTATTTGCATAGTTGCCGAATTGGCCGGGCATTGCACCGCTAGAGAGCCCAGCCAAAGGCCAGATATGAGCCACGCGGTGAATGTGCTAGCGCCACTTGTCGAAAAGTGGAAGCCTTTGAGCAACGAAACAGAGGATTATCGTGGCATCGATTATAGCCTTCCGCTGAATCAGATGGTGAAAGGATGGCAAGAAGCGGAAGGGAAAGATTTTAGCTACGTGGACTTGGAAGACAGCAAAGGAAGTATTCCAGCTAGGCCTGCTGGATTTGCTGAGTCTTTTACTTCTGTGGAAGGAAGGTGACAGATGAGGGTATTGTTGTCCTTTTTTTTATAAGTGTTATTTTGGTAGTTGTGAATAGTTCGTTGTGTTGTTTTTGGTTTGAAAATGTTGTTAATATGTTGTATTGTTAAGGGGATGTGTTTTTCGGGTATTGGAGGGATTCCACTTGGGTTTTCTGTGTTTTTTTGGTTAAATTGGTGATATAGAAAGAGAATAATGATAATTGTGAACTTTGTGTGGTTATTTCTAGAAAAATGTCAATGAGCATACTTTTCACTTGTGTTTCTATAAATGGCATTTTTTCGATTTTACACTTGGGTTGTTGGTTGCGGAAAAAGGTTAGAGTTATGTGTGTTAGTTTCGAAAACATATTGACGCATTCAATCCGTCCTATTACAATTCGTGTGGAGTGTTAGATTTGCCAATTCGTGACACGTTAGCACGTTCTTATATAACATGCCAATTCAGTTTACGAGTTTTCGTGGGAAAAGGGTGGACAATATTATTTTTATTATAAATATGCTAGAACATAAAAAGAATGAAAGAAAATAACAAGTATGTAAATCTTTTTCTTATATTCAACATATGAAATATGTCTATATTTATAGGCATATTACAAGAAAGTGAAAAGATACAAGTTACATAATAAAGAGTGTAAGTTATGGACATCAATACAATTAACTACTAGTAACATCTCTATAATAATTCTATATTATTTCAACAACTTCTTTGTTGTTAATATTGTATTGCTATGTGAGACTAAGAACATTGTATATACTTGATGCTTGAGCATGGTTGCTTCTTATATGTGTGGCAATTCTTGCATTTTAAGATACCTTTTGAACTGAGTTAAACCATTGTTCACATATTCAGAACCCATATGAAAAATCCCACAATTATTCATTTGCTGGTAAATTTCTTAATAATAACTTTTACATTTTCTCAATTAAAATATTTGCTTATTGAGCTTTCCTTCCAATCTAAATAATC
>CATIWQ010133689.1:0-20714 GCA_949673415.1 Euphorbia schlechtendalii | reverse complement strand
AACCATTCGCGGTCACGACTTGTTATTCTTCAAAATAGAAATCTGCCAATCAAAGATTCACGGTCGTGACTTGTATATCACGATCATGACTTGGACGGTTTTCTAGTTTAATCTTCTTAACTACCAACAGCCAGACAAGGACGATCAACCACCATCAACTACCAATGAATAGATACCTATTAGAAATCAACCAATCATGAAAAGGTGCCTATCCATTGTGGATTAGATTGAAGCTTCTCAACCAATCACAATGAAGTGATGCAATCATTCACCAATGGACACGAATCTTCATATGGATGGACGCAACCCTTCGAACTCTATAAATAGGGCTCCAAACCTTACAATTTCATGCAGAGTGAGATAGAGGGAAACATTGGAGTACGCGAGATAGATATAGTGTGTGTATAGATAGAGAATTTGCTACATTCATAAGTGTTAGCGAGAAAATGTTTAAGTGATTCGAATCCTTATTTTGATCACTAGATTTCTCTATATTCTTGAGCTATTGTTGTATAAGTGTATTTGCAAAATCACTTATCAATAAAAGTTTTCGTTCTTCAATATTCTTTTGTTCGATATTTGCAAAGAATAGCATCCTAGCAGAGGTTCTATATGGGCTGAGACTAAATTCAAAGCAGACGTAGGAATTGCGGTAATTGACGACTCCCATTAAAGAATGGATACGGTTTGATCAACTTTAGCTTTCACTTGCATACCCTACAACTTTGCTTTGCTTTCTACATATACTTTCTATTTCGAAGTTTATGATATTTCTATGTGTCATAATGCGTATTTTGTGTTAAGTCTTTTATATTAATCATGTTATATGCATTGGAGTTAATTTTAAGAGTAGTTTCAGGGTTAACAATATCGTGTATAATTCCTGGATCTGTGATATAACTCTTTTTAGTGAGCCAACATTTTTGGAATGGTAACTTGCTAAATATGGCTATGTGAGAGCGACCCGTACTAAGCATAGTATTGACGTTGTCCAGGTTTATATAATTGTCTTAATTCATTTACGCTAGATTTAGAAAAGTTATTTCATGTGTTGCTCTGCGGTGAATAATTGAACATATGGGTATTTTGAACCGAGTCTGTTAGATTAGTTTAGTGAAGTGTAACATCTTTGTTGAACTTGCATGTTTTCTCTGCTATCCTTATTTCGTAGGGAAAATTTATATATTTAGATTCTCTAATCTTTCATATCTATATTAACTTATTCTTCATTCTAACCCTCCTATCCAAAATATCAATATATGTTATTTTCTTTCTTTTATCTTCCTTGTTGATCTTTAGAGCTAGTCCTTCCCTATGGGATCAATATCTTTTAAAACTACATCGCAACTATATACTTGCAGTTATCATCAATTTTCTATTTGATAAGAGGTACTGACAACACCTATACTTTACGCGAACAAGTAATCTGGCACCATTAATATATAGCCAAACTCTTTGTGAAAAAGTTATTAAACTTATCAGTAGAAAAGTGGTGAACAAGTGCAAACGAATTAAGACGATTATATTAACCTGGACTACAATATTACTATGCTTAGTACAGGTCGCTATCACATAGCCATATTTAGCCAGTTACCATTCCAAAAATGTTGGCTCACTAAACAGCGTTATAATCATAGATCCAGTGATTATACACAATCTCGTTAACCACGAAACTACTCTTAAAGTTAACTCAAAAGCATATAACTTGATTAATATAAAAGACTGAACAAGAAATACACATTATGACAAATAGACATATCATAAACTTCGAAATAGAAAGTATAAGTAGAAAGCAAAGCAAAGTTGTAAGGTATGCAAGTGAAAGCTAAAGTTGATCAAACCGTATCCACTCTTTAATAAGAGTCATTAGTTCCCACAATTCATGCGTTGCTTTGAATTCAGTCTCGACTCGTACAGAACCTCCACTAGGATGTTATTCTTTGTGAAGATCGAATAAACGAATATTGAAGAATGAAAACTTTTATTGATAAGTGATTTGAAATTACACTTATATAACAATCATTCGAATATGTAGAGAAATCTAGTGATCGAAAAAATGTTTGAATCACTTATACATTTTCTCGCTAACACTTATGAACGTAGCAAAATCTAGACATTTTTACTCTCTATTTATGCGACATACTTATCATTCATGCCACACCACATAATCCACACACCACACGGCCCTCTCTCGAAATTGGTTGAGTTAGGAACCTATTTATAGAGTACGAAAGGTTGTGTCTATCCAAACGAAGAGTCGTATCCATTGGCAAAGGTTTGCATCAATTCAATATGATTGGATGCAAAGATTCATCCTCATCCACAATGGAAAGGCACCTCTTCATGATTGGTTGGCTTCCAAAAGGTGTCTTTTCGGTTGGTAGTTGATGGCAGTTGATGGCAGTTGCTCGTTCTTATCCTACGGTTGAAAGAAGAGAAGTGTTGACCAAAAAACCGTCAAGGTAGTGACCGCGAATGATTGTCACGACCGTGAATACTTGGTTTGTAACTTTCTGTTGTGAAAGTTAACAAGTCACGACTACGATATGTGTGTCATGATCGTGACATTCCTTTTTTCACATGATTCCCTTTTGCGATTTCTACCGATCTTTAACATCTTCGATCCTTTGCCAAATCCTTAAATTCCACGCATCTTTTTTCTCCTTTTTCACTCTTTTTTCATAGATTTCCAACTTTAATCATTTTACTTCCAAGATTTACCCAGTACCTGCAATCGCATAAAAAACAACTACATACCACGTGAAATCTTTTATATGAAGCATAAAAATTACTTAAACTATAGTGTTTAATGTGTAAAATTATCATGATAATAAGTGTAATTATACACTTATTAGTTGCTTCATTGCTTGATTGAGAAAGAGGCTATGCTCGCCAGAGGGCGTATGCACATAGGAGATTGTAGCCCACATATGAATGGCTTAGCTCTGGCCAAGAACATTCAACATCAAGGTTATTATTAGACTACTATGGTCGTAGACTACGTGGCAAAAGTAAAGAAGTTCCATGAGTGCCAAATCTATGGAGATCTCAACCATCTACCTCCTTCGGATCTCCACAATTTATCTACTACTTGGCCATTCTTGGTGGGGGGATCGATATAATTGGAGAGATTTGCCTCTCCTCCAGCAATGGTTACAGATTCATTGTAGTGACAGTCGATTACTTCTCCAAGTGGGTGGAAGTCGAATCCTACTCCAATATCACCGCCAAGAAAATGGTCATGTTCATAGAGAAGCACATCTTCACCCGTTATGGGATTCCTCATCACATTTTCTCGGATAATGGAGTTTAATTCCAAGGGGCAACAGCAGATCTTATTGAAAAATACAGTATTGAGCATCATTGCTCTTCACCATACAGACCACAAGCTAATGGGGTAGTGGAGGCTGCCAACAAATCCATAAAGAAGATCCTGAGCAAGATGGTGACCACTTATCGAGATTGGGCAGATAACCTACCTTTCTCAGTCTGGGGCTACAGGATGAGCATTCAGACTCCCATAAATCAGACTCCATTCTCACTAGTATATGGAATGGAGGTGATCTTGCTGGTGGAGATGGAAGTGGGATCTTTAATGATAACCCTCAAAGCCAAGTTAAGGGAGTCTGAATGGGCCAGAGCTAGGTTTGAACAGCTTAACATGATTGATGAACATCGCCTTAGGGTTTTAGATCATCTCCAAATGTATCAGCAACAGATGGCCAGGGCATACAATAGCAAAGTCAAGCACCAAAAGGCAACCCCTGAAAGTAAGAGACTTGGTGTTGAAGTAGTTGAGACCTTCGAATGTAGATGTCAGAGGGAAGTTCAGGCCTAATTAGGAATGATTTAATATGGTTCAAATATTCATTTCATGCGCCTCTCTATCAAAATGATTTGCTTGAAGACAAATGAGATTTTATCAATGGAATTTAACCGCGCCTCAACGTTCAACTTTCTATCTCTAAACAACTTGGAATCTATCTCCAATGGGAAGATTCGAAAGATATGAAGAGAAGAGAAATTGAAGAACTGCAAGGATAAGAAGTTTGCAATGGCTACTTTCCAAAGCTTTAAGTATAAATAGAAGACTGAAGTAGATGTTCAAACTTGGTGAATCACCTCGAATTTCTTTAAGAGCTGAAACTTTGCGCAAATACTTCCTGCTTTAAGAAATTCCAAATTCAAGCAATCAACAAACAACCATTGTCAATCTATTTGTAACAGAGAGAATTAATACTTAGATTTAACATTGTAAGGATTTAACAATTTATAAGTTGAATCCAATTCTCAAACTTTTATTCAAATTTGAGTGTCAGTTTGGGAAGGGTCCCCAAACTAAGTTGAGTGGTAGTTAGGAAGAAAGGTACTTTCCGTAAAATATGTCTACCCTCTATAAAGGCTGCTCTGCCTAAGTAAGGAATGAACAATAGTGGATTTAAGCTTGGACAAGGAATCCGGGTACTGGAGGTAGGCTCGGGGATGAACCAAGATAAAACCAGGTGTTGAAGTTCTAAACTTTCACTTTAGATTTTATCATGTTCAAACTCATTCATCATTCTTTCTTTGTTTATCATTTTGATTGAAAAACCAATCCGAGCTGAATAGAGTACTCAGCAAGAGATTGCATATAAACTGTGCCAGCGAAGCTTAGCAGCTTATACATTTTTAGACCAACATAGCATGCATAACTCAACATGCATCTACAAGCTTAACTTTTAAACTAATCGTCTTTGAGTTAAAGATCCATAAATGGCTTACAACAACTACAACTCTAGTTCGGGACAGACAGTGCTCCTAAAGGAGGGAATGTCTATTACTAGACCATCGTTGTTTGATGGTAATCATTATACATTTTGGAAAAACTGCATGAAGAATTTTATTCAATCTCAAAGCATGCAGGCATGGCTCGTAATCGAGCTTGGCCCCTAAGTTCCTACTATTATGAGGAATGGGTTTTGTGTTCTTTTAGATCCAAAGGACTACGATGATGCTGATCTTAGACTTCTCAAAGAGAACGCCGCATCGATTAACTACTTATATTGTGTGCTAGATCTTACTGAATTCCATAGGGTCTCAAGCTGCGAGACAACATAGGAAATCTAGAGAAAGATGGAGATTACCTATGAGGGGAAGGACAAGGTGAAAGAGTCAAAGATCAATCTCATATTGAGGGAGTATGAGATGTTCTCAATGAGCGCTAGCGAGGATATTCAAAGCATGAATACTAGGTTCATTAACATTGTTAATGAACTGAAGAGATTGGGGAAGGAGTTCATTGAGGAAAAGCTCATGAAGAAGATTCTCCGCACTCTTACCTTAGAGTGGGATTCCAAGAAGAGCACTATTGAGGAGGCTCATTATCTAAAGACCTACAGCTATGATGAGCTGATAGGTACATTGCTGGCTCATGAGATATCTCTGAGGAAGTATTTTGATGACTCCAAAAGGAGTAGAGGCAAGGAAAGTGAGGGCAAATCCATTATCCTAAAAGTAAATTCATTTGATGAGTCCACCAGCTGTGACTCTGATGAGTAAATGGCCCTTCTAACAAGGCGTTTCAAACGCTTCATGAAGAAGGATGGGAAGTTCAACAAGAAGCAGTTTCCCACTAAAATCAACTTAACTCAGCACCGATGTGGAGCTAGGGAAAGACCCAAGAAGGAGAACAACAAAGATATCAAATGCTTTGGCTGTGGAGAATATCCAATCAAGTTGTCTAAAGACCAAGAAGGATAGATTCAAGAAGAGGTTTTCCAAGAAGAATGAGGCACTTGCTGCCACATGGAGTGATTTAGAAGAATCCTCATCATCTGATGAGGAAGAAACTAACTCAACCAACCTCTGTCTTATGGCCATTGAAAATCAAAAGGGTGAAGGCTCAACATCTACCTCAAGTAGAGATCAAACCGTTGTTGACTCTAAAGCTGAGCGCAACAAAGGAAATGCTCCTCAAGCTGAGGTACATCCTGAAATTACTTTATCAATTGAAGAGTTCACCCAAGCTCTCTTTGATGTTATGAAATTGACTAACAAGTCGATGAAAAACATCAAGGAGTTAGTGAGGAGAGGTGAAGATCAAGAATACACTATCGCTTCCTTATCGCTTGATATCCACTTTCTTCGAGAAAAAGGTAAGTATTAGGATTGCCATATTAGTAAGCTCACTAAGCAATTAGATGAGTTGACTGCTAAAATCACAGCTTTAAAGAAGGAACGGGTTCCTCCTCCAGCCAACAATCAAACTTTGAATAACAAAACTCACAATTCTAAGAGGAAGAATTCCTCCAAAAAGAAGAAAGCGAGCCCAAGATAAAAACAATGTGGGGTTTTTATGGGAAAGCTGGACATGCTATAGTTCTCTGTAGGTATAAAAATGGATATTACGATGAGTATGATTGGAATAACCTAAGCACTGCTAACAAGGGAGGACCCAACTCCAAAGCATGGGTACCTAAGAAAACGTAACTATTTTACGTGTGAGCCTTAAATCCGTTGATGACTCTAGAATGTGGTATGTGGATAGAGGATGCTCAAGGTATGTGATAGTAGATGAAAGCCAATTCATCTCATTGAAGCGTAAAAGAAATGGAAATGCCATTTTTGGAGATAACCAAAAAGGTAAGATTGTAAGCTATGGCACTGTTGGTATCTCTCCTTTAATCGAAGAGGTGTCTCTAGTCAAAGGGCTCAAGTTTAACTTGCTCAGTGTATCCCAGCTTTTTTTATAAAGGCAGGAAGGTTGCATTCGAATTAGTAGGTTGATCAATTATTTACTGTAAGACTGATTCTAGTATTCTCTTTGCTATTAGAATCAATACTGTATATATGATTGATTTATCCCATGGCTCCATTAATGTGTGTCTTATATCTAAGGAAGATAACTCATGGTTGTGGCACAGAAGGTTGGGTCATATAAATATGAACATTCTATCCAAACAGGCGAAAAGGCAATTAGTTGTGCATTTACCCAGCATTAGTTTTGAAAAGGATAAGCTATGCTTAGCTTGCTAGCTAGGTAAGTAAGTTAAAAAATCTTTTAAGTCAATTAAACTAGTAACAATTAAGCGACCATTGGAGCTCCTCCACCTAGATCTTTTTGGCCTAGATCAGCCTGTGAGACTAAGTGGTAAGAGATTTTTGTTGGTGGTTGTGGATGACTTCACGAGTGTGAGCACGGGATTTCGTACCAGCTCGTGCGTTCAATGATGATGGCTTTTCGGGATTTTATCCTTGAATCACACAATTTTTGAGTATCCAAATGTCTCCAAATGGGAATCTTCCTCGTCTCTGAATTCAAAAGGACATTTCTAATAAAACTATTTATTTTTCCTTTAATTCAGAAATTAATTAAAAAATATGAAAATACACAAAAAAATTACGAAAACATCATGAAAAACCGGATCCAGAGTTTACCTCGCCGAAATTTGGCAAGGCTCGCCAGAAAGTGTGGCGAGCTTCGCTAAGAGCTTTGGCCAGGCTTGCTAAAAAGCTTGGCTAGCCTAGCTAAGCTTTTTGGCGAGGCCTGCCTCGCCAAACTTTGGCAGGGCAGGCCTCCCAAAAAATTTGGCGAGGAGCCTCGCTAGACTTTTTTTAGGCGAGCCTCCTCGCCAAAATTCCCTGCATTTTTTGAATTTTCAGGATTTTTCCTATAAATAGTCGAGAATTTTTCGATAAACTGGGACTGGAAATTTCAGACAGAAAAATAGCTTTTAGAACTGCATCAGATTCCGAGAACTAGACAACTATTTTTTGGACTCTACTACAACTTTTTTACCTAAACAAAAAGATGAGGAGGACTTCCTAAGGATGATCGGATATCTTCCAAGTGGATTCATTCTATAAGGGTAAGCCTCTGAGTTCCTAGAATTGCTAATTTCGTGCTTTGGTGCTCTATTTCTTCTTCTGTTTTCATCTGTGGACGTAGGGTTTCAAGTATATTATTTTATTCCTATTTTGTAATTCTTCTTCATCTATATTTCTTTATTAAAGGAGATGTATGCTAGAATACCCCCCACGAAGGGAATAAAACATATTCCTGGATAACAGTCCTCACCACTTTACCATGCGAGCAATTTCATTAATTAAAATGAGCAACCAATATGCTAATAAAACGAACTGTTTTATTTAAATAACAAACTCATTATCACGTTTGATTTTTTTATATAAGCCACATGGGCCTCGCTAAATTCAAAATAGAGCATATGTGAAACATGTTGTGATATTCCCTGTGCTAACCTTTGTGGATGCAGGTAGATTAGGTGGCAGTTGCATCCCCCGAGGTTTTGTAATTTTTGTAATCTTTACTTTTCCGCATTTACTTTCTGCCTTTATTTACCACTTTATGGATGGATTTATTGCTTTTTCTATACGTGATTTATGCATATGAACTCGAAAAAACAAAATAAGTGCGAATATGCACAATTAAGAAAATACGGTTTTCTGTAGATGTAATATAATGTGATCCAATAAGAAATAAGCAACTTACCCCGAACCCGAATCTCTATGTCTTAGTGGGCCATCCCCCGGACGTTAAGCCTCACAGGGCTCTAATTCCTGGAAAGAGCTAATCCAGGTGGTGACTCCACACTCAAAGATGGCAGATTCGGGTTTGACCGATCTAAAAATGTTTTTGCTTTCTCTTTCAACTTTTTTCTGGGTCCACGACCCGGTACTTTTTTAAACACCCCAGTAGACCACGCCTCTCATTCCACGTGCTCTCGGCCCACCACTCCATGTCGTCGGCTCACAGTGGCGACTCCGCTGTGGATTTTTCTAAAAACTTATTTTTTCAAAGGTTTTAGATTTTGGACAAGTGCCGAAAATTATTGATCACATTATTCCGTATTTTCTTAATTATGACATATTCATAATTTCACATTGCAATAGAGGAGATTAGCCCATAAGATTAAGGTACCCTATTACCACAAAGCTTTCTCTTGTACTAATCCACCTCCCTGAGAAAAGATAGTACTTGAGCAGGTGTAGCACTTGTTGCCATATCACATGTACCTCCCTCGTTAGAACCCATTTGGGGAGAGGCTTGGAGTGTATTTTAGTGCAACAAGAACCTTCTACATCAGCAACCCATTTACAAACCTCATGTAAATAAGCCATAGGCATTTTCCCTAGGGTGTTACCCAACAAACGACCATGAATTATATTTTCTTGCAGGTATGTTCCTTAGTATCTTCATGGTACTAAGAGGAACCAAACCTAGGATAGAGACTAGCCAAAAACCCTATGCGTGGGAGTTGTATGGTTGGAAGTTGGATGTTATGTGCTATGTGCTATGTGTTTATCGCTCTTTGATTCATAATGCATCGTATAAATGTACCATGCTAACCACGAATCTCAATGCAGACACTAGAATGCACACACTCATGATATTAGAATGAACACATCATGTTACCATCACCATAATGCCAACTGAATATCATTCATATTTAGGACTTAGTTGACACTAGAGATCGGATAACATAAAACCAATTAGAATCATGTAACACCACTTCCCCCTTCAGCGTGACATCAATACGGTGTCCGACTCTTAATATAAAACCTACCCAAATCTTTGTGTGATGCTCACTTGGCATCCGATTCACAGCCCTTCCAGGGAAATTATACATACCAAAAGCCTACTCGAGGTAAAACACAATTCCTCACAATAAAGGATATCCCAGTCGATATCCTAAAGCCCATGCGGGGTGAACTTACTTCAGAAATCTTACCTTACCCACAATCGTGGTGACCACTCACCCGAACTACCCACCTACGAAAGGTAATAATTCATGCATCACCACTTACCTTTTTTGATAATGTCCAAGGACATCTAAGACCTTTCCCTAATGGAGCAAAAGAACTAAAACATTACTACACATGATGGTTATTTCCATGCACATTTAAACTAATTTTCATTAGGGTATGTCACACCGCTTACCCGAAAAATAATAGGACATCTTCATGAGATCTAGTCATAGAACCTGATCTCGAATTTTTGACCTATCACCACATGAGTAGGTAGGTCACATTATTTCATCATTCTCGTTCACATTGTCCCACAGATAGGGTGTAGATCTCGAATCCACAAGATTATCATTTTACACATTATTATCACCTGAACTAACGATCCTATTTTTGTTGATTTTTATCTCGCATCATAGCATGTTAACCTTTTATGCAGCCACAATATTAGCATCTCACACATCATAACTTTACATGCATTCCCTGACGATCTCCATGTATATTTCAACCAGGAACAAGCCTGTCTACCAGAGGGCTTAGAATAGAGCTTGTCGTCGATTGATCTGTATCTCTCCAACCATGGCTCACCAAGAGTGATTCCCGTACATAGACTCATGTGAAAGCTCAGATTCAAAACAAAGTAACCCATGCAACATGGTTAACCAATAGGAGGAAAATGTTGTAGAAGATCAAAATTTCAGGGTAGGACAAAACCCGCAACTGAATCAATCATCGGTGAGTGCTGAGGTTGCTACAGTAATGAATGCCTTTGCTAATAGTAACCAGTTCACATCAATCATCAACTTCCATACTAGGGCGGGGTAACCCGAGCGGACGGCAATTGAAGGAGGACCTAGCTTGAACATGGGTGGGACGGCTCTACTTGGAGGACCATCATCTTCTGCTGTAGTATTCCCGACTGCCGGGATGATCGCTCCAACTTACTATCATTTTGGGTTAGGACAGGGTCAGTCGCAGGTTGGATAAATGGTGTATGATCTCACTTCTCAGCTACATGTTGCTGGCCAATTCTTCTTGGGCCAGCCGGGATAAACTTCATTAGCACCCTGAATAGTGGGGCAGCCAGAGATCAGACCCTCCTCTAACTTTATCCCATTTGCTCAACCATCGGTACCAAGCTAGGTGCATAGCCTCAAGCATTCCAGGGTCAGGGACTGTACAACCTGGGTACACAATATGGTGGGTTCTCGGGAACTCCAAACAATATCCTCCAACAGCTTGAATTATGGCAGTAGTTCTTAGCCACTAACGGAGGGCTCATGGCATAGGGAAGATGGGTGCAATCCCAACACAGTCGGTAACCAGAGATGAGGATACTCTACCTTTGACTTTTGCTATGCCTTAGTTTGAAAAATACACTGGCAACATGGATCCTCGTGCACATATTGCATATTATCAGAATGTGATGAAGGCCCTAAGGATGAGTGATCGTATGATGGCCAAACTATTCATCATTACATTGGGGAGCCCCATAAATGAATGGTATAGTCATCTACCAATGGATATAGCTTATGACTGGGGACGTCTGTCCCAAGAAATGGTAGACCACTATGGCTTCAATACTTTGATGGTCACTACTATGCAGAACTTGGAGGCAGTGAAGCAGAATTAGGGGGGAGAGCTTCAAGCCTTACTTCGAAAAGTGGATGGCTACGCAGATACATTTACAATCTTGCCTGACCTTGCCAGAGATGATCTTGAAGCTCTTGTATGGTGCATTACTATCTTATCCGAAAAGGCTGGGGTCAGAAACCTTCCATAGTTACTAGGAAGTATTTGTTCGAGCTAAAAAGATAGAGCAATATGATGCGATGGGGGTAGAAACAGGGTAGCAGGCTGCCAAACTGTATTATAGGAAGAACGACTCCAACCTGATGTAGGTGAAAGTAAGATAGCTAGCAGTGCAACTAGTGCAAGAGGAGAAGGTAGTTACCTTCAGACTACTGAAAGAGGAGTACCATGGCATCTCCCGATACACAGCTAATCTTGGGTTCTTGTTCACTAAATTGTGAGAACTTAATCTGTTAGAGAGCCTAAAGAAGCATATCCCTCTTAAGCCCGAGGATAAAAACAATTATTGCCATTACCATGTAGCTATCGGGCATCGTATAAACAACTGCAAAAAACTTCTGAAGGCTATCCAGAAGTTAGTAGATGACAAGATCATCCATGAGCCTGCACTTAAGCCAAGCACAAAGAAAAACCCTTTGCCAAATTTTGAGGCAAAAGTAGGGATGATTAACTCTGGGCTAGATGAGGTATTGGTCTTAAAGTGTATATCCTAAGGGCTTGGGGAGTTTGTAATGATGGTTGGAGGAGTCGAGTCGACGCGGGTTTGGAGGCGAGATCAAGACTTCTGGGATCAACCTTGCTAGAATATTGGTATTTACTAGCCAAAAACATACGTCACTTCATGTAGGGTGGGATCTGTTAGGAGAAGCACCGACCAGAAAGGGAGAATAGTATGTTATGGTAATCAAGTCGGGAATGGACTCGAATGATGTGATGGAGATCCTTGATTCTCAATCAAGTAATCGGGTGATTAGAGAAAGGGAGGAAGTCTCAAGGGCCAGTTTTAGTTTGGCCGAAATGTCAGTTTTTAATGGGAATGACGTGTTATCATCCCATTTGTCCAAATTTTATACCATGTGTCAAGCATAGGGTATTTCTCAGAACATGATAGCAACATTATTTCTATGCTCGGTAGTAGGGGTAGTAAGTCAATGGTATGATATGCAATCAGAACAGACCAAGAGCAATTGGAACTATATTGCGCGGAGTTCCAAACAAAGTTTGAGTTTCTAGAACCCCCAAGGCTAAGCATGCGAGATCTGCTCGCTTGTAAACAAAGGGAGGGGGAATCACTCACTGGCTACATAAAGCAGTGGATGTTTATTTATGTAGTGCTATTGGCCAGACCATTAGAACCTTCAGGTGTACAGTTGATAATAAGAGGATCCCGAGGCTGGTACCACTACCATCTGACAAGGTTGTCTATCCCATATTTTGATGAGCTGTCATACCATGCTCATCACCTCGATAGAGAGATAATCGTCAGACACCACAGTGTCCTCACAGTAAGTTCAGGGATACCCACTAATTTTGTACTGGCGATGCTATCCAGATCCAACCCAGGGGTAAATACAATGGTGGGTGAAGGAGAAGGGATAGAAGAAGATCCGTTGGCAGAAGTATTCTCCGCAAAGGGGACTAAACCATGAAGAGACATAGTGGAAGTAGAATATGGGATAACACAAATAAGGGTACCCATTTACCTCGATGCATATGCTCCTACTTTAAGAAGAAAAAGGAAGACTGAAGAAGGGACCTCAGTCAAAACAGAGACCATCCATAGTGGGAGGAAGCCTATAAATTTGGATTCCTACAAACTGAAGGGGTGACCTGGCCAAACCAAGGATGGATATGACTTGTACACATGGGTAAATTCTATGGAAACGAGGGTGATGGAGGATGGAGTGCTGAGAGTGACCCCGGAGTGGTCAGGTTTTCCGAAGGGATGAGGTGGTACAACTTAACGACTCCAGGCCTGAAGAAATTGCAAGGGAACAACCTGAGCCACCTCTACCCTTGAAGGTGGATGAAGACATGCTGGATGTAGACCCTTTGGTGAATCAGTTGAAAGGGACTCAAGCAAAATACAGTATATAGAGGTTTCTTGAGACATCCCAGAAACACAGGATGGGCCTGGTTAAGAGGTTGATGGAAATGCCCACCACGCCTACAACCTCGGTAATTGAGATGTGTGCCGCCATTGGGGAAGGAATTACTCCCCATCAAACACCATCTATAACCTTTGATCATTCAGAGCTGCCACAAAAGCTAGGGTTGCATAATCGGGCTCTATTTATCAAAGTTCAAATTTTCGATCGGGCAATACCATGTGTGATGGTCAATGATGGGTCAACCCTCAATCTCTGTCCACTTAAGGTCCTACCTCACTTAGGTTTAAGGGAGGATATGCTGGCCAAATCAGACACAATGATCCGAGCCTATGATGATTCAAAGAGAGGGGTAGTAGGCAGTTTTGAAGCAGTGGTCATTGTAGGAGGAGTGACCTCCAATGTGAAATTCACTATGCTGGACATCCTAGGAACTTACTTATTGCTCCTGGGCAGGCCATGGATCCATGCGATAGGGGCGGTCCCCTCCACTTTGCATCAAAAAATAAAGATTATCCACAAGGGGAGGCCAATAACTATCGAAGCAGATGAGGAATCAGTAATGGAGCCGCATTTGAGGAAAGAACGGTGCAAGGGCTAAGGGTGGCAATGGCCACTGAAAGAAAGAAGAAGGAGAGCAGAACTTTAATTTTTTTTCCTAGAATCTTGAAAGCTCAGATGAAGAAGCAGGGTTTCCCTAGAAAAGGCCTGGGAAAACATCATCAAGGGATCATCAGGGCTATAGATCCCTTTCTAGTCACACCTGGATTGGGTTTAGGTTTCACACCAAATATGAAAATCTACAAGCACAAGTGACCCATGTTTAACAACATGGTTAGCGTTTACAAGGCTGAAGGCAGTAGGGTATATCTGGGGGAGCCGGAACCAAAAATCCTGAACGGGGAAGAGGTCAAGGGACTTGAGATATTCAATGATGTGTTTGACTTCACTATAGGTAAACTGATTTAATACCCTATTGAATCTAAACTAAAGAAGAACCGATCCTGGTGATAGCCCCAACCGAGGGATCTGAGAATGGCAGGGCACTGGAAGAGGGGTAGAAGTATTCACAAAGGCTGTTAATGAACTAATGAGAAAAGACAATGCACGAGACCAGGATATACCAGGCATTGTCAAGCTCCTCATCAAAAAGTTGGTATAGGCCACCTCAAAGATGAACCAACTCCTGACACACATGCTGCAAAAAATGATGGCCCTCTGCATGTGGAGGATGAAGCAGATGATGTAATAATGAACATTTCAGATTTTTTGACAATTTTGCCTATGAGGCTAGTTCAAGGAAATACGATAATTTTTCTTACTTATTTAATGTTCTACCATGCATTCATATAATCATACGTGAAATGTCTTTAACATTCATAACACATCATTAAATGAAAATAACTTGGGGATCAACGAGTCATAAAAAATGGTGACAATTTCCAATGATTTGAATTCTGAAGAAAAAGGAGAGATCACAAATGTACTTAAACGTCACGCTATAGCATTTCCTTGGTCGTATGAGGACATGACTAGAGTAGAAAGATAGATCACGGAAAGCCATATCCCAAGTGACCCTCGAATCAAGCTAGTAAAACAGAAACTGCGTCACTTAAGGCCCAAATGGGCAGAAAAGGTTAAGGTTGAGCTGGCAAAATAAATTAAAGCTAAGTTCTTGGAAGTGGTCGAATACCCAACGTGGTTATCCAACATTTCCCCAGTAGTAAAAAAGGATGGCAAGGTCAGAGTGTATGTGGATTTTAGGGACTTGAATAAAGCCTCCCCAAAAGATGATTTCCCCCTACCACACATAGATGTACTGGTCGATGACGTAGTAAGGGCGGCTATGTATTCTTTCATGGATGGTTTCTCAGATTATAACCAGATACTGATGGCTATAATTGACAAAATCAAGATAGCATCTATCACTGAATGGGGCGTATACTACTACAAGGTGATGCCGCTTGGTTTAAAAAATGCTGGCACAACATATCAGCTGGCCGTCACGAGCCTCCTTCATTATATGATCCATAAGGAGGTGGAAGTTTATATGGATGATATGCTTGTTAAATCCAACACCAGAGAGGAGCATCCAGCTATCCTAGATAAGTTTTTCACCAGAATCGAGAAGTACAATCTATGCTTAAACCTGAAAAAGCAAAGCCATCATAGATATGCCCGCATCAAAAACGAAGAAAAAGGTTCGAGCTTTCTTAGGATCTCTACAGTATGTAAGAAGATTCATCGCCAGACTCACAACCATCTACAAACAAATCTTCAAACTACTGCGAAAGGACCAACCAGTGGTTTGGAATGACAAGTGTTAGGTAGCGTTTGACAAAATCAAACAATACTTGTTAAACCCACTTATCCTCTACCAACTAGAACCTGGAAAGCCCCTGACCCTATACCTAGAAATTGAGGAATTTTCGGTTAGAGCCATGCTTGTGCAAGAACACGAAGATAGAAGTAAACATGTTGTCTATTACTTGAGCAAGAAATTACTCGAGTACGAATCACGTTATACCCTGGTGGAGAAGATCTGCAAGATGATGATTTGGTTGACAAAGAGGCTATGCCATTACTTCCAATCTTATCAAATAAAAGCATTGCAAAGATAGACCAGATGAAGTACTTATGCCAGTCACCAACACTAGCTGGAAAACTCTCAAGATGGTTATTATTTGAATATGTGACCAAAAAAGTCATTAGGGGCAAGCAGTTGCTGAATTTTTAGCCAATCAACCCTTGGACTTTGATTATGTTGAAAATCTAGAATTCCCAGATGAGTAACTAGCATTGATAGAAGATGCAGGTATAGAGTGGAAAATGTTCTTCGATGGTGCAACGAACAAAAACTGAGCCGGCCTAGGTGTTGTATTGATAACACCGCAAAACGAAGTCATACCTCTTTCCAAATGATTAGAGTTCCCAGTAACACACAACGACGCAGGATACGAAGCCTACTTGTTTGGGTTAGAGGCGCTTTGAAAGGCACGAGAATAAGAGAAGTATCGGTAGTTGGGGACTCAGCTCTAATTATAAAACAAGTAACATGTGATTGGGAGACAAGAGAAGAATCACTTCACCCTTATGTGGAAGCAGTATGGAAGGTCTGACAAAATTTTTCCAAGTGCATTTTCAAACACATGCCAAGGGATGAAAACCAAATGGCGGATGCACTTGCTACGTTAGCATCAATGTGGGAAGGCCCTAAGACTCAATCAATTAAGCCTGTCATTCTACAAAAGGCCACGGAACCCTTCTACTGTCGTTTAGTGGAAACAGAAGATCAGTAACCCACTAGGAATTGGTTGTTCGACTTCGTTAAATTTTTGCAAACCGGTGAATACCTGAAGTGTGCAACAGACTCCGAAAGAACTTCACTACGGAGTTTGGCGATACAATTTCATTTAGAAGAAGGGGACCTGTTCAAATGAACATCAGAAGGGATGCTATTGAGATGTCTTACATAACAGGAGGCACTACTGATCATGAGGCAAATGCACATAGGAAATTGTAAGCCACACATGAATGGGATGGCACTAGCAAAGAAAATACAATGAAAAGGGTACTACTGAACAACAATGGTCACAAATTGCATATCAGAAGTGCGAAAATGCCATGAGTGCTAGATTTACTGAGAAATCAGTCATCTACCCACCATCTCAGCTCCATAGCTTATCCACTTCTTGGCCATTCTCAGCATGGGGAATCGATGTTCGCCACTTTTCTACTGATAAGTTTAATAACTTATTTGTGAGGTTTTGGCTTTAATGTATAGGTGTTGTCAATACCACCTATCAAATAGAAAAATGATGATAACTACAAGTATACAGTTGCAATGTAGTTTTAAAGATATCGATCCCACAGGGAAGGGCCAGCTCTAAAGATCAACAAGAGGAACACAGCAAGAAAAAATAAAATAGATTTGATTTTAGTTAGGAGGATCAGAATGATGGATGAATAGATAAATGTTTGAAAGATTAGAGAAGATAAAAGTATATAGATTTTCCCTACGAACAAGTATAGAAAAGAAAACATGCAAAATCATCAAAGATATTACGTTCACTAGATTAATTTAACAAACTCGGTTCTCGACACTCAAATATTAAATTATTCACCGCAGAGCAACACATGAAATGACTTTTCTAAATCTAGTGCAAACGAATTAAGACGATTATATAAACATGGATAACAATATTACTATGCTTAGTACCGGTAGCTCTCACATAGCCACATTTAGCAAGTTACCATTCAAAAAATGTTGGCTCACTAAACAGAGTTATAATAATAGATCCAGTGATTATACACAATCTCGTTAACCCCGAAACTACTCTTGAAGTTAACTGAAAAGCATATGACTTTATTAATATAAAAGACTTAACACGAAATACACATTATGACACATAGACATATCATAAACTTCGAAATAGAAAGTATAAGTAGAAAGAAAAGCAAATTTGTAAGGTATGCAAGTGAAAGCTACAGTTGATCAAACCGTTTCTACTCTTTAATGGGAGTCGTCAATTCCTGCAATTCCTGCGTTTGCTTTGAATTCGGTCTCGACTAGTACAGAACCTTCTCTAGGATGCTATTCTTTGTGAATATTGAATAAACGAATATTGAAGAATGAAAACTTCTATTCATAAGTGATTTGCAATTACACTTATACAACAATCGCTCGAATATGTAGAGAAATCTTGTGATCGAAATAACGATTCGAATCACTTGTACATTTTCTCGCTAATACTTATGAACGTAGAGAAAACTAGATAATTTTACTCTCTTTCTACGCACACACTATATCTATCACTTTTTCTAATTCCAATTGCCATGAAATTTGTGAGATTTGGAGCCCTATTTGTAGAGTTCGAAGGGTTGCATATATCCATATGAAGAGTTGTGTCCATTGGTGAAAGATTGCATCACTTCATTGTGATTAGTTGAGAAGCTTTAATCTTATCCACAATGGATAGGCAACTTTTCATGATTAGTTGACTTCCAAAAGGTGTCTTTTTTTTGGTAGTTAATGGCGGTTGATCGTTCTTATCTAGTGGTTGGTAGTTAAGAAGCTTTAACCAAAAAAAGTCCAAGTCGCGACCGCGATGTACATGTCGCGACCGTGAATACTTGTTTGGCAATTTTCTGTTCTGAAGAATACTAAGTCACGACCGCGAGTGGTTGTCACGACCATGAAATGTGTTTTTCTTCAGAATATTCTCCTTGTAACTTTACTGATCTTTGACAGCTTTGATCCTAAGCCAAATCTTTAAGTTCCACGCATCTTTTTGCACCTTTTTCACTCTTTTTTATAGAATTCCACTTTAGATCAATTTACTCCCAAGATTTACCTAGTATCTGCATTTGCACCAAAAACAACTACATACCACGTGAAATCTTTTATATGAAGTATAAAAATGACTTAAACTATAGTGTTTAATATATAAAAGTAATATGATAATAAGTACAATTGTACACTTATCATACCCCCACACATAACTTTTGCCTCGTCTTCAAGGTAAATTCAACAAAAGTGTATAAATTAGTAATCAAGTTCGTACCTCATTTGCGAAAGACTATTGCAGTGAGTACCACATTCCCACATTGCAAAAGATTCAAATAGAAGTCCAAAATTTCTCACAAATTAGTAATGTGCAATTTATATAGTTTAGTTCATACCTTTACTCTTAACGGAGAGTTAACCGAATCACATCTTCATATAAGCATTATATGCATACTCGAATATTTCCTTCTCTTAAGCATTGTATAAAGTATAAAGGACATAAAAAGGACACTTTGATTAAGTTTCTCTCAAGGAATTTTTAGGTAACTTAGGATGTTAAAACACTCTTAGTGGTTGCATTTTATACTCCATACCAGTCTCCCCTTTTTTCAGTGGTTGCATTTTATGCTCCATACCACTCTCTCATTTTTTTCTTTTAAGCATATGTTTTTGAAGTACTTTGTACTTTGCACCCATTTTTCATGCTATGCTTTCTTTTCTTTTTTCACTCATTGAATGGTTGCAGTTTCTACTCCGTACCATTCCTCACCTTTTGCATAACTCATTGGTCATCCTCTCTTTCTTTTGATTTTTTCTTTTAATACCCTCATCCTTTATTGATCAATTTCAAAGTATTATGGCTATATTTTCCCAACACTTTAAACACACTCAATACTTATAGGACTTATTCGAGATTTGCATATAAAACTCATAGTAAGAATACCATTAGATATTACTCCACTTAAACTTAACGGAAGCATTAAACTAAAACTATATAACTTATACTAATTCATGTTGCATTGAAATATATATCGAGACTTAGTTGGAATGTTGCATTTAAATGTTACTAACCACTCATCCTTGCCAAATGCTAAATGTTGTGCTAAAAACGCTCATACCCTCAATGTGCGCTCAAACTCGAAACAAAAATTTTGTCAGAATTTGCACGAACATTAAACTTGTAATACCTAACACTCAACCTAACCTCGGACAAATGTTAGTAAATTATAAGAATAGATAATGTATAAATAACATGAAAATCAACAAAAAAATTTCAAATTCTTCAATTTTTTGGATTTTAAGGGATTTTTACAAACGTCCCCCCACACTTAAAGGACACAATGTCCTCATTGTGAGACATTGAATAAAAATCAAAAATTAAAAACTAAAGCTAGTCTAAAAATGATTGAAAAAGAGAAAGCAAAGAAAAGAATAAACCCGTTCTAATGTGAAGGAGAATCCAGGGGACTAGGAGTGAATTGACAACTTTGTTTCCTAAAGAATGAAAGTAATTTTCGAAGCATCGATTTATTACTTTTCTTTAGAATCTTTACGTCTCTTTTCATAACTCCAATTTCCACTTGGCAATTGTCCAATTTAAGTTGCATGCTCGCCTTCTAATCTTCCGGAGCTTCATCTTCTTCTACTTCAAGCATTGGAGCTTTTCCATGTCAACGGCTAATGGTTTGATTAGATGGTCCAACGGAAGAATCTTCATGAGCCAAGTTTAGCTTCTTGGTACGGTTGGAGTAGGAGTAGAAAGAATATACACCATCATTCTCTTCAAGTAATCCGGTGTTCTTCAAATAAGTCCCATCAATATAGTGAAAATACTCACTCGGATGTTGGACATAGGGGAGTTCACCTCTTGCACCCAAGATAATAGCTAATTTCTGTTACTCCAATCTTGCTTCTCATGCTTGTTGAGTTTTTCTTCATTATATCCCATATGATATCCACGAATTCCGCTTTTTGTTTCATCAAAG
>CATIWQ010133688.1:0-11201 GCA_949673415.1 Euphorbia schlechtendalii | reverse complement strand
TGCTAAATGTGGCTATGTGAGAGCGACCCGTACTAAGCATAGTATTGATGTTGTCCAGGTTTATATGATAGTCTTAATTCGTTTGTGCTAGATCTAGAAAAGTCATTTCATGTGTTGCTCTGCGGCGAATAATTGAACATCTCAGTATTTAGAACCGAGTCTATTAGATTAGTTTAGTGAATCGTAACATCTTTGTTGAACTTGCATGTTTTCTCTACTTTCCTTATTTCATAGGGAAAATCTATATATTTAGATTCTCTAATCTTTCATACCTAAATTTACTCATTCTTCATTCTAACCCTCCTATCAAAAAATATCAATACATATTGTTTTCTTTATCCTTCTTCCCTATTTGATCTTTAGAAGTAGTCATTCCCTGTGGGATCGATATCTTTTAAAACTACATCGCAACTGTATACTTGCAGTTATCATCATTTTTCTATTTGATAAGAGGTATTGACAACACCTATATTTTTCGTGAACAAGTTTTTGGCACCATTGATATATAGCCAAACTCTTTGCGTAAAAATTATTAAACTTATCAGTAGAAAAGCGGCGAACAGGCATACATCTAACCTGCATCCACAACGGTTAGCACAGGATCTATCACAATATTTACACGTTTGATCGATTTGATTTCGATGAGGCCCGTATGGCCTAATTTAAAACATCAACGATTAAAAATTCTTATTTTGAATAAAAAGAATCGTTTTTATTAACACATATGTTGGTCGTTTTTTATTAGTAAAAATGACCGCATGATAAGGTGTGAGGCTTGTTATTAGGGAATAATTTTTATTCCCTTCGTGGGGGTATTCTACTTGATACCTCTATTAAATAAAAGAAATAAAAGAATAAGAAGAATAATTACAACAACATTTACATAATACAAATGAAGTAAAATAATACCTAGGTCCACATGTAAAATACAGTAGAGAAAAATACATTAAGCACGAAATAGTAGCTCTAGGAACTCATAGGCTTACCCTTTCGGTGTGAATCCACTTCGACGTACTCGTATGATCCCCGGGAGCGTTCCTCATTTGTTTTTCAGTAGAGTTTGTGTGGAAAATAAATGTTTATTTATCCAAAAGATAATCAAACTCAGGTTCTAAATTTGTTTAGACTCGAGAATATCTGAGGATTTTTAGGAGAAGAAATAGATGGAAGTTTATATAAAAAATCTTAAAATTTTGGAATCCAAACGTGTTTTGGATCTAAATTATTCAAAGAATTTTTGAAATAAAATATTTTTATAGTTTTTGTCAGTGTTTTTGCTTCTGAAAAATAGAGTTTTTCTCTCAAATTTCGAGCCCCCTTTAATACAAAAAAGTCCCGATATATATAGGGGTTTTTCGGACTCGCTGGAATTTCCAGCGAGCCTTTCTGGGATATCCAATGAGGGGCTTGCTGTAAATTCTAGTGAGCCCTCCTCATGGCTCTCTGGAATCCAGCAAGCCGATGCACCGGGCTAGCCCGTTCGGCGAGCCTAGTTCAGTCGGGTTTTTTTTCCTGATTTTTTTATATTTTTTTGAATTTATTTATTTAATAAAATTTACCAAAATCTTTACTTTTCAAAAGTCCTTAATATAATTCGACGATGAGGAACATTCCCATTAGAAGATCTTCAGATAATCGAAAATTGTGTGATTCAAGGATAAAAATCCTGAAAAGCCATCATCATTGAACAGGCGAGCTGGCATAAAATCCCGTGCTCACAGATGCACCTCATGTGATAATTGTTGGTTGTATAATGTTGGTCCGTAAACAAGCTATAAACAATAATAGAGGGGTGGTGAATGCGTTATCTTGGTTACTTTTAAGTTTTTCAAAAATCGTTCGCCAAGTTCAGTTTTTATATGCTTGCTGAGTATGCGTGCTGAGTGCGGTATAAAAACTTATAAACTGCTCAGCTTTACTGGCACCGTTTATCTTCAATCTTTAGTTGAATAAGACTTACTCAGCACAGATCGGATAACAAGCAAGAATGATAATAAGAGAGAGATGAATAAGCAATTCGCTAATAAGGCTAAATGCTTAGAGTTAGAATGTTAACACCTGAGATTTATCCTTGTTCGGCCCCTAGCCCACCTCCAATACCCGGATACTAATAATTGTATAATTACACTTATTATCATGATATTTTCAATTATAAAATGATATGGTTTAGAGTCATTTTATACTTCATATAAAAGATTTCACGTGGAACGTAGTTATTTTTTATGTAAATGCAGAAACTAGGTGAATCTTGGGACTGAAATGATCAAAGATGGAATTCTATTTAAAAAGAATGAAAAAGGAGCAAAAAGATGGGTGGAATATAAGGAAATGGCTCAGGATCAAAGATGTCAAAGATTGGCAAAGTTACAAAGAAGAAACATGAAGAAAAACACATTTCAAGAAAATCGTGACACCCATTTACGGTTGTGACTTGTCTCTCTTCACAAGCAGAAAGTTTCTAACCAATTATCATGATCGTGACACATACATCACGCTCTCGACTTGTAACGGTTATTGGTAAACTCTTCTCAACTGCCAACCGCCGGATAAAAACGATCAACCACCATCAACCGCCACCAACTGTCAGATGAAAAGACACCTTTTAGAAGTAATCCAATCATGAAAAGCTACTTATCCATTATAGATGAGGATGAAACCTTGCATCTAATCATATTGAAGTGATGCAACTCTTCGCCAATGGATATGACTCTTCGTTTGGATAGACGCAACCCTTCGCACTCTATAAATAGAGTTCAAAACCCAACCATTTTTGTGTATGCGGTGTGTGGCATATGGTAGAGTGAAAAATAAGGTTTTTGGCACCGTTATCGAATATAAGCCTATCGGAATGAATATAGCCAAAATCTTGCTATTAGATATAGTCTCTGAGCTTTAATCCACTAGTGATTCATTCCTTTAGTAGGCGGAGAAGCCTTTGCAGTGGGTAGACACGTTTACAGAAACTACTTTCCTTTCGAACTACCTCTCAACCCAGTTTGGGTACCCTCCCCAAACTGACACTCAGATTAATATAAGAAAGAGAACTAAATTCAACTTATAGAAGCGTTGAATCCTTACAATGTTAATCTAAGCTATTTCTCTCTATTACAAACAGATAAGGACTTTTAGTGTTTTCTTGATTGCTTGTGATGGAATTCTTTTGAAAGCTAGAGTGATTTGCACAGCGTTTTAGCTCTTAAGAAATTTGAGGTGATTCACCAAGTTTGAACGTCTGCTCCAATCTTTTATTTATACTTTGAAGCTCTATGAAGTAGCCATTACAAACTTTACGAGATCGCTGATCTTCAATTTCTCATCTCTTTTAATCTTTCGAATCTTCCCAGTTGGAGACAGATTTCAGGACGTTTAGAGATAGGAATTTGAACGTTGAGGCATGATAAAATTCCATTGACAAATTCTCATTTGTCTTCAAGCAATCTGGATTTGAGAGACGCGCGCTATATTGCAACATGGAGTCTTCCCATTGGATGACATTGCTGACGTTGGCCAAATCACGCGGAGATACTTGAGACGCGGCGCATAACAGAAATTCCTTTTACTTGGACTGTAGCGGGGAATCTCTAACAACCGCATTGACATTTTTAACTTTGTGAGGACCACATGAATCTTTCTTTGTTTCAATGCCTTTTATCCTGAAAAGAAATAAAAGAATATTCCGTTCCATCACAATGTTAGTAGCACATGTGTCATTACATCTCTACGTGTGAAATAAAACATGCTTTTAAATAAATAAAAGCAGAGACTCAGCTCGTGCTGAGTGATGTAATTCTAAACTATGTAATACTCAGCATAGACTCAGCTTTTCTTACTCTAAGTTATAACTTAATTAATCATCTAGCACTCTGAGTTATTCTCCCTTGAATAAACTCAAGTCAGCTTCATTAATTAAAAGTCTACTTAGTATTCAATTAATTTCACTATCCTACTCAGTTTGCTATTTCCAAAACTACTCAGTACTGTGAAGTACTATTAACTTGGGTTCTACAGTCTCCCCCATTTTGGATAGATAACAAAATAGGTAGTAGAAGAAGTTAATTGAATAAATAGTTCAAAGATTGAAGAATACCTAAAAGCGATGTAAGAATTCCCTTGTGTTGAGTAACTTCCCTTAGTTAGCTTGAGCTCCCCCATACTGAGTGAGTCTTCTACAAGCGGCTCAGCTCCTACATATAATTAGAGGATATCTTCTTTGATTTGGGACTTTATCTTACTTCAGCTTATCTTCAAAGGTTTGGTCTCTTGTATGTTTTCCTGTATCACATGGTTAGATGAACAACAGAAAATATACTCAGCATAAAAAAGTTAAGAAGATCTTAACTTCAGGTAGGAGCTTTTATTATTATTAAATTCAAAAAATGACTTAGTCAGTACATAAAACATGTCCTGAGCTAAGACTATAATAGGTTCTATTACAAGTTCTACATCTATTGGATCATGGCCAAATCTACTTTTTATACGCAAAAGAGGAAGATCCTGCAGTCTTATTCTGGTTGGATGGATGCATCGGATGAGTATGCATTGAAAGAGATCCCTTGTTAAGATTTGTCATTCTGAGCGCATCTTCAGCTACCTTCTCCCCCTTTGCTATCTGACCTTGAACAATTTGATTAAGACAGACATTAAAGGCATCGAGTGTAGCTTGGAAACTCTCTTGCTGGCCTATAATCGCTGGGGAAATCTCATGCTCCAATTGCTCCTTGCCTTTTGTAGAGAGGACGTCTTGATCATTTAGCTCGTTGAGAAGAAGATGATGGCAGTGTGAGAGATGAGCTATGTGGTCAAAGCCTTAACTGGAGAACTGTTGAAAACACTAAAGAAGACTACGAAAGTCAGTTGCAGTTAGTGCAATCTTCAGCTGAGCCTTAATGTCAAGCAGCTTGGAACTAAAGGATTCGATACTCTTGGAAGTGTAATCGATGTCTTTTCCGTCTAGCTCTCCCATTCTTAGTAGCGTGTCCACCTTCTTCGTTAAATCTTCCACTTTAGTTTTAACGACGTTCAGCTTCTTATGGAGTGACATTCCGGTCTCAGGGTAGAGGGATTCAGTTGGAGGCACACTTGGCATAGGCATGTCTAGAAATATCTTTCCCATCACAGATACTAGAAAATTTTGTGAAGAAGAGACTTTCTCCGTAATGTGATCACTGACCTCTCACTGAATGGTGTCCATCTTGCTGTGGAGAGGATAAAGATCAATGACAGGGGCCTTATCCAGCTTCTTAGAGATATCCTTGAGGAGCTTGAGGACTTCATCCTGCTTATTATCATGCACAAGCAAGAACTGGGACTCGGATTCCACCAGCTTCACGATGTTGTGGCTCATGTCCTTTGTAGATCCTACCTCCTTCTAGACTTCCTCGATCTTGCGATTGGTTAGCCTCTTTATTTTGGCCTACTCCTTACCGAGCTCATGGATCTGTGTCACCTGAGTAGCCATATTGGTACTTAAGAGACTCATCTGCTCAGTAGCAGCATCCACACTACCCTTTATCTTTCCTGCAACAGCATTTGCTATCACAGTAGATGTGAGCATGAGATTTTGTACCAGCTCGCGCGTTCAATGATGACGGCTTTTCGGAATATTTATCCTCGAATCACACGATTTTTGACCGTCTAACGATCTTTAAATGGGAGTTTTCCTCATTAAAAATTTGGCCTCTAAATAAAATATTTAGGATCATAGATTATATTTAAAAGCCTCAAAGTGAAAGTTTAAAGGTTTAAAATACTTTTAAGGGATATAAATAAATATTTAAAGGTCCAAAACAATTTAATTAAATGATTTTATATATATATATATATATATATATATATATATATATATATATATATAAAATATTTTAAAAAATAAATAAATAAAAAATTAATTAAAAAAATAAATATATTAAAGAAGTGGTGCATTTTAATGGGCCACCCTCGCTGGAGAGATTGCATCCCCTCTCCAGCGAGGGGGGACCCTCGAGGGTGCATCCCTCGCCGGCGAGGGGGTGGCAAAAAAAAAAATTTCCCCTATAAATAGGGGGAATTTTTAGAGAAAAGGGATTTAAAAATTCAGAGAAAATTCTTTTCTTCAGATAAAAATACACAGACAAATACTACGAATATTTTCTTTTTTTCTAATATTTTCTTGGATCCAAAACAAATTTGGATCCCAAATCTCTTTATCGTTTAATCAAATTTCTTCATCTATTTCTTCTTAAATCCTCAAATATTCTCAGGTCTAAAACAAACTTAAATCCCGAGTCTAATTATCTTTTTGGATAAATAAACACTTATTTTTCCACATTAAACGACAATTAAATCAAAACGAACGATGAACACTCCCGGGGATCGAACAGATACGCCGAAGTGGATTCATATCGCAAGGGTAAGCCTCTGAGTTCCTAGAACTTTATATTCCAAGCTCATCATCTGCTTCATCTCTTTCTGATTTTTTTTATTTGTGAACCTAGGAATTATTTTATTTATTATTGTAAATGTTGTAATAATTCTCTTCATCTCAATCTTCTATTTTATTTCTTTTTAATTTTTATGTTAGAATACCCCAACGAAAGGAACTAAAATTATTCTCGGATAACAGATCTCACCTTTTGCCATGTGGTCATTTTCACTAATAAAATTGACCAACATACGTGTAAATAAAAATGAACCAATTTTTATTTAAATTAACAACTTTAAAATTTTCGATGTTTTAATTAGGCCACACGAACGTCGCTAAAATCAAATCGAACATATGTGATATCCCTTGTGCTAACCTTTGTGGATGCAGGTTAGATGTATGTTTAGGATTTTAATTTTCCTTCGGGTATCGCAATTTCATTTTTTCTTGGAAAATGTAATTAATAGGTTAGCGGGCGGTTACATCCCCCGATTTTTTGAAAGCCTTGTAATTTTTATTTTCCGCATTTATTTAATATCTTGTGAATAGTTTATTATTCCGCTTTGTGGATGGTTTATTATTTTACAATACGTGAATCATGCATATAAAGTCTAAAAACGACCTAATAAGAAAATACGGTTTTCTATAGATGTAATATAATGTGATCACTTAAGAAATAAGCAACCTATCCCGGACCCGAATCTCTGTGTCTTAGTGGGCCGTCTCCCGGACGTTAAGCCTCACAGGACTCTAATTCCTGGAAAGAGCTAATCCAGGTGGCGACTCCACACTAAGAGACGCGGATTCGGGTTCGAACCGATCTAAAATGTTTTTCGCTTTCTCTTTCAACCCTTTTCCCGGGTCCTCGACCCGGTACCTTTTTTTCAAACACCCCGGTGGACCGCTCCTCTCATCTTCCGCGCACTCTCGGCCCACCGCTCCTTGTCGTCCGCTCACACGCGACCTAAATCGGAATACTCAAATCGCAATCCAAAATCCTGACAAAATACGAAACAAGATGAAAAAAGAATCAGAAAATAACAAATAAAATACTCATGCAATAAGAACAGACTCGATGATATCAAAATCTGATGAAAAATCGAGATCGAAGTGATGAAGTATAAACAGATGAAAACGCCACAAATCGTGATTTGAAGAGAGAGAGAGCATGAAGAAGAAGAAGAGAGATAGATGAATGCAAAGAACAAAAACGAAGAAGAAGCAGAGACAATGAAGAAGAAGAAAGAAGAAGAAAAATAAAAAGAGGCACAGAGAAGAAGAAGAAGAAGAAGAAGAAGAAGAAGAAGAAGAAGAAGAAGAAACGTTGTTAATGAGAAATGTGAACAGTCCAGTAAAAGAAAAAATCAAAACTTAATTAATAAGTAGAATAAAAATATTATTCCTTTATTGTAAAAGGAAAAATATTTTACCCAAAAAAAGTATTGGCTTGTATTTTCCCTTTAAATTTGTAAAGTGCCATATTAGTCATTTTAATTAGGATAAACCTAACTACATAACGATAAAAATCAAATAAGCTTGTCATGTCATCCGCAAGAAGAGGTTTATCATTGCACTTGGAACACTTTCAATTTTATAAATTAGCAACCTATGTATATAACTTTTGAAAATGGTTCATCATAAAAAACAAAGGTAAATTTTGTATGTTTAAGATAATGTTCATCCTTTACACTGATAAGCTTATGAATGAAGGAATAAATAGTTTAACAAACCAAGACACTATATAATTGATTTTAAAGTACAAAATATAATATAACAAATCATAACACAACCCAAGCACTAAATAAATGTTTAACATTATATAAGAGTTCATATATAATTATATTGTGGTTTAATTACTAATAGAACATATTAATTTATGTAAAATAATAACATAACTCCCTATTTCCTTTTGTTGTTAGTTTCAAATTTTATTTTATTTTGTTGTTCTCAGATTTTAAGATAATTTTTCCTTATATTTTCAAATCTGTTTATATTTTTTAAAAGTACAAGCATAAGTACATATATTATTTGAATTTAATCTAAAAGTAAAGCAGTAGTAATTTTACATGCATGATGAGTTAATTGTTTATTATAACTTGTGAAATGTTTCCCGATCCGATGCTTTTTAATTGTCTTTCTAATTTTTATTTTCTTTTTATCTTGTTGATTTAAATTTCTTCATCATTTTTTTACCATGCTTTTCTAATTTATCATTATATTAAAGATAAAGCATTCATGAAATTATAAGTACTCCCTCCATCTACTAAAAATTGACGTTTAATATGGATTTTGATTTTTTTTATTGCCATTTTGTATTTTCGAGGAGTTTTATCTCTAAGTTTTCAATTTCTACCCTTAATAATTTGTTCAACTTTCAAGATAGCCATATTCCAATTTCCAACAAGAAAATGAGAAAACTTTAGGAATCAATATTTAAACACTACTCCCTCCATCTACTAAATATTGTCCTTTTAGAGGGATTTTAATGTCTCTTTTTAATTGTAATTTTGTATTTTCAATGTGTTTTTTCTCAATGTTTTCCATTGCTACCCCTATTAATTTGTTCAATTTTCAAGATAATCATATTTTAATCTCCAATAATAAAATGAAAAGAATATAGAAATCAACATTTAAACATAGTATTAATGAAGTCTTGAAAATAGAGTATGACATTTATGAAAAAGTAAATTAGTAAATCACCTTATTCGGTTAATTGTTATCTTAAAAACCGTGAATTAGTTAAAATAATAATATTTAATAGAAACGGGGAGTAGTAAATTGATTTTAAATTACATATACATTGATGAGTTGCAAGGTAGAATTTTTTTACGAAAATTAAATTTTTGGCAATTGAATTTTACCGCCACACCCAACATTATTTGCATTGCACATCTTTCCGCCACATATATGAATACTTCCCAGTGATAGCATTTATTTCAATACTTGGGAATGTTTGTTTTGTTTTTTTTTAACATATTAATGAAGTCTGGAAAATATGGTAGGAAATTGATGAAAAGGTAAATTAGTAAATCATCTTATTCTGTTAATTGTTATCTTAAAAAATTATGATTTAGTTAAAACGATAATATTTAATAGAAGAAGGAAAATAACATTTAAAAAGAAATATGAAGTATACAAAATAAATTAATTATTTATCACTATATTATTACTTTTAATTACAATTAAAAGGAATAAGTACCGAAGCAAGAGTGACTAGGGGTGAGCAAAACTCGGTTCGGTTCAAAAATCGAACCGAACCGAACTGAAAATCGAAAAGGGGAAAATTTTAAAACCGAAAATCGAACCAAATTATTTCGGTTCGGTTCGGTCTAAACCGAAAAAATTCGGTTCGATCTGAACCGAAAAAATTCGGTTCGGTTTTCGGTTCGGTTCAGTTTTAAACCAAAATTATATTTTTTTTATTTTAAATTAATTTTTTTCCATATATTAATTTTTTTAACATAAAATAACTAAAAATCAATATAAATAATTTTTAACACATGTAATTTATTGTTGATTTGAAAAAAAAACCTTACTTTTCAAGCATTAAATGTAAATTGAATGTGAAAATAATTATTAAATTAATTTAAAATTAATTAAAATTTATTTTTCGGTTTTCGGTTCGATTTTCGGTTTTTTCGGTTTTGGACCGACACCGAACCGAAAACCGAAAACGTAAATATATAGAACCGAAAACCGAACCGAATAACTTCGGTTCGGTTTGGTTTGGTTTTCGGTTCGGTTTTCGGTTTTCTGTTCGGTTTTCGGGTTTTTTTGCTCTCCCCTAATTTTCAGCGTTCTCTTTTCCCTTTTTTCAATACTTAATTTCCAATATTTTATTGTTAGTTAATAATATTTAAATTAATTTTTATTTTAATTTGATAATAGTTAATTTTGTTATATATAAAGTTAAATATATAAATTTATAAGCGAGTGATTTCGATATTCAACCCTTTATTTCATTTTAATTACAATTTGTAATGAAAAAATTAGCATCACATATTGTATAAATTTCATGGATACATTTTTATTTCAAAAAGCAACTCATATTTTGGTTTAATTGTTTCACAGTTATAGATTCCAAAACCATATTATAATTAAAGACATTTTATCAAACAAATTTTAAACCTACTATATTTTTTTATATCTTCTAACATATCAACCTTTAGTAATGAGAGAGAAAAAATTTATTGTGAATATTTGAATTGAAATTTTTCAGAAAAATTATCAGTTAACTAAAATTTTCAATGCAACATAAACATATCTATATATCAAATTTAAGAATTTTTATATTGTTTATTAGTGAAATATTAAAGTTACCCATAGGAAACATTTTTTACATACTTGTGAGGGTATATATTTCATTTTCGCTCAGGGCCCCGAAAATTCTCGGGAGGACGGCCCTTCATGGCATGAATTTTTGTTTTCGTTTAACTCGGTCCTTTTGAAGCACGTAAGCTCGCCTTTTTTAAATTAAATTCATCTATAAAAGGACTTAATAAATAAAGTAAAATTTACAGGGTCAAAAAAGCAGATGGACTCGATAAATAAAGAAACAAAATTATGGGCTCAAAGAAATGATCAAAGTTTTAGGGACATAAGCGAAACTCTTTCACAGTTGTTTGTTTAAAATTTGTTAAATTTACTCGAATATATGTCATTGTATTTTCTGTATATTACTTTATTTGTATAAGTAAATAATAATTTGAAAATTTTAAATGGTAGGAAAAAATTCTTTTTTTCCAAGTATAACTCGCACACAAATTATAGGATAGTGACGTACAAAATGATCAATTGTAAC
>CATIWQ010133671.1:0-16716 GCA_949673415.1 Euphorbia schlechtendalii | reverse complement strand
CAAAGCAAATTCATCATTACAAATTTGAGAGCTTGAGAGCATTTGGAGAGTTAGAGAAAAATTAGTAGAGAGGAAGATCAAAAGCGGGTCAAGCAAAAATTAAGTCTAGTAATTTTTGCGCCTTTGATTACATCTTTTAAGAGTTTTCTTTAAGAGAATTTCTCTAAAAATTCTCGGGGATAATTGGGTGTGAGGTGAGAGTTTTGTAAGCACTGTGTAACTTTCTCCATAAACAAAGTCTGCAGCAGCTCCGAAGAGGTAGGCGAAATTAGCCGAACTCCGTCATCAAATATTGTGTTATTTTTCCACTATTATTTTTCGCATTCCATTAGTCTGGTAGTACGGGAATTACTGCGTTTATTCTCCAACAAATTGAGCTGCGAGTATAAAAAATGGAAAAATTACCATGAGTCTGACAGGTTGAGTATAAAAAAAAACTTTTAAAAGCATGTCATTTCAATCCCTTTGAAACAATATGACCCGACACTTTTTTTATCATCAATGCAACTCTATTAATTTTACGAAAAAGCTCTTTTGAAGCAGAAATAGGCCTCACTCAAAGGAATAATCGTTTGACCAGCATAACTGAATCGTTCGATCAAATATGGAAATTGGAGCTAAAGTATCAACAACTAAGTTATGCAAGAAGAGGCTCCTCATGTTTATTGATTAATATCTCAAAACTTTCGTGTTTTCCATTTTTCGAAAAATTTTGTGTCAAGAGTGTGGTAAGATATTTCGCAAACACTCATCTACCCTAGAGTCCAGTATGGGCAATGTTGCATTAACAAGACTCGTGTGAATAGAAAAGTTATCCGAACATAATATGCAAGTACAAAAGGAGTTGTCCTAAGTTTCATGTGCCGAAACTTATATCCTAACACATGTGGAACTACTTTTAAATAATTAATAGCACATGCAGTGGGGCACAGATAGTTTTAATCTAACAATTTATCAACCCCGCCACACATAAAAAAGAGAATATTTAAAGTTGACACAAAGATAAGATAACAAACCTCGATAACCTCGCACCAGTCTTTCATCCAAGCTAATGCAGCCGTTTCGAAAACAATGCAGCTATTTCTTTGATGAAATTTATTTCTCATGTTTCTTCCTCTTTTAATTTTTTTCCCAATAAGAAAGCCCTTGCTCAATAAGCATCCTCATCCATATGCCATTATCATATTATATTTCGAAAAAACATTACAATAAACAATGTCAAATTGAAGCTGTTCATAATGGATAATATCACCACATCAACAACCGAATATAAACATAAATAAGGAAAGTGGGTCCCAATCCCATCATTCTACAACAGAGCAAAGCAGTATTGGAATTGAGTCTACCAATAAACTTTTTAAAGCTACCTTCTTTCAATTTCTTAAAAGCATTTCTCAGATAAAACAGATCTCAAACAGCATAAGGTAAAATCACAAAGTAGTTAAAAAAGGCAAGAAAGACAACCTAAGTAATCATTTAAACAAATGAACAAACAAAGAATTGAAGAAAATATATCTGCCAGCCTTGAACAATGTATATCACACTATTAGCTAAGTAAACTATTAAGCTCCAGGCCAAACATTGACTCAATGTTTCTTTAGCCACAGAAACAGAATATATGGAAAAATATTCTCACCAAAAATGTAAAGTTAAAGATTCCAAAAACCAAGAAGTAAAAGCATATCTATCAAGTCAAGCATTAGTTGCCCCAAATTCTATTCCAGACAGTGATAACCACACACAACAATTTATGCTTTCAATTATCACAAACAAAAATCTCTAAAAATATAAAACAATTCTCGTCCCTTTTAAAAAATATGATAACAAATCGAAAGAAATGAAACCATAACCAAAATTAATAACTAGCAAAAATATCAACAATTTTGTGACAGCCCATTTCAGGAAACTGAAGCGAAATTGCACAGACGAGCAAAGCTTCACAACCAAAATTCAAATTACATAATGCAGACATATAAAACTGGAATTCAAACTACAAAACTGAAAAAAAAAATTTACATTTGTATAAATGATGATGATGTAAATAAAGACCCAGAATATGGAATTAATCGCCAAAAGGATACTGATACAATAAATGAGAGTTAAACCGGGCAAGAACTTCAAGTTTCGGCTGTAAAAAACTCTTCCTTTTCTTTGATCTCAACGCATACCCAACCACAACCTAATTTTGAAACTGTTGCATTGGCACCGTTTCGAAACGTTCCATCAGCACATCTTCTTCCTCCTCTGGCGTGATTTCCCCGTTTATCCTCATACCCAGAAATACCCTTAAACAATCTAAAAGGAAGTTTCAGTTTTTCCTAACACTTCCCTTGAAATACTGAATCTTTCGCCGTAGATCGCGAATCAAATCAAACACAAACACAGAAAAATAAGTGAAAATCGTTTAACTCGAAACTCTTTCAAAACATTTTTTCCCCTTTTGGATTTCTGCGTATTGATAATCAGAGGAGATTAGAAACAGAGATTTCCATATGTTTCAGATTAGCTCACATTTTAATAGCAGAAGAATGGCAATGCAACTTTGGAAGATGACTTGTGAACATGTTGAATATTACTGTTTTGCCCCTACAATAAAGTTCATGGTCTTCGCGTTTCAACTGTGCAAATCACTACGTGGTTGAAAACAATCATTTTTGAGTCATCAGTTTTAGTCCCCTGACAATTGCTAGTCTAGTAATTACTCTACCATAAGTCAAAAAAATCATTGTAGAACATAAGACTAATATTCGAAATTTTCAACAAAATATAGAATCGAAAATGTGCGATCAATTATTTCTTGGCGATCAAACAAAACTTTGTAAAATAAATGAAATAATGTATGTCATTAGTAAGAGAAATAACATGAAAAAGGATTTTTTATACATATTTAGATATGTATATTGTTAGAATCTCGTATCTTCGTATACCGAAAATATAATGAAATTCTTGTCTTCCAGTTATGTAAACCTTAATATTTTTCCTTCTGCTATTTGGAAATTTAATGTATATGTTGTTTGATTTAAATTCTTCTCCTTTCTCTATCAATATTAATAAATGTTATATTGATTAAAAAAATTCATAATGGTTCTTATTTTGTCTATATGATTGTTCATCCCATCGACAACAATTACTATAAGATGCAAGATTTCCTTTAACAAAATTATAAAAAAGGTTGCAATTAGAACAAACATCTTCGATAACTTTTCATATCCAATTCTCTTCAAGAATCTTGGAAATCAAATTAATCAATTCATAATGAAGATTAGATCTTTACATTAGCAAGATAGATAATATGAGAGATAATCAGAAACATAGGGCAAATCCAACAATGAGAATTACTGTTTTTTTAATCATCTTGCAATCAATACACAAAAAACCCAAAAGGGAAAAAAATCTTTTAAAAGATTATTCTATTGTGTGATTAAATTAAATAAGCCACGAAAGATTTAGTCTTTGGATAAAATTATTTGTGAAATCTTGTAATTTTCTTTATGATGGTTTCTTGGGTATGCTGATAAACGGGGAAATCTCGCCGGAGGAGAGAAGGTGGTGACGGAGAATCTTAAAACTGTGCTGTCGATGCAACAATTCAAGAAATTGGTTGTGGTTGGCTATTTGTTGACGTTGAAGAAAGTAAGAGTTTTTTGCAGCCCAAACTTGAAGCAGATCGCCATTGGAAGATATACAATGGTAAAGAAGGAAAAGACTAGAGCTGCGGCCTATGGGAAATAGAAGAGAAGTGGTGGTTGGAGGACGGTTCATGGAAGAATGAAGATAAAGAAGATAAAGAAGATAAATACTACTTCTTTCTGCTTCATAAAAAATACTACTTCAATAGAATGATTTTTTTTACTCCAATACTAGGGTTTAGTTAGGTTATATAGTGGTAAACATATAAAAACGGATCAATCTTAACCAATGATTAATTTTAAATGGTTAAGATTTAGTATGATGTGGACCTTTACAAACTAAATATTTGAATCTTATTCCTTAATAGAATATTAATGTATATAACCATATTTTGCTTTTTACGGCTATTAAATAATTATATGAAATTTGTTTATATGATTCTAAAGTACATGAACTATTTGAAACTTTTGTGATGCAATGATGCAAGATTTAGAAGGAGTTCATATGAGCGTATGAATATTAGGTCATTATGGTTATGAGAATAAGAATATTATTAGTTATAATTTTATTGAAGACAAATTAATTGATAAGATTATCTTCAACTCACATATTGCCCAGTTAACCCACTTAATAGATAAATTTTAATCATTATATATTCATCACAATATTGATAGTTAACAAAATTTTAATAGGTCATGTAGCTTGAACTGGTAATATATATATATATATATATATATATATATATATATATATATATATATATATCAAAATCAATACATGAACATTAATCATTAGAAACATTCATCAATACATGAACATTAATCATTAGAAACATTCATCACATTAATCACCAGTATGCCACTAAAAATATCTATGAAGAATTAATACGCATAAACTATAAACCAAAATTTGATATATTTTCTATTCTTAGTGTATATTTGTGTGTGATTCTCTTAATTTCTATTTTCGTATATTTGTAAATTTCAATAAATTTCAATTATACATCTAATTTTAATAATTGAAATTTAATTTCACTGTGGCGATAAAAATAATTAAAATTTAATCTTGATCATTAAAATTGAATGAATGATTGAGATTGATTGAAATTTACAAATGTACTGTTTCTTAAATTTTAAAAATCCTTATATATATATATATATATATATATATATATATATATATATATATATATATATATATATATATATGTAATTTTATAATGGGTAGACTTTGACTAATTTAGCAACTTGTGTTGCCTTACTCAGATAAAAATGTCAGTTGTCCGTTTCTCAATGCACAATTGATGACAAAAAAAAAACCCATATTTTAGTATAGAAAATGGTTTGAAGTCTATAGATTGAGACTTGTTTGGATGTCATTTGTTCCTAATGTGTTGCAATAACTATTGCTTTCAATGGAAAAGCGTTGTTAGTAGTACTATTAGTACGTGAAATGTTTAACGGAGTGGTGAAAGTTGTCATTCAATTACCGAATACAAAAATCGAATCTTTTGATTTAAGAAGATAACAATCTATACAATTTCTCTTATGTGCTACATTAAAAAATTTTAGATTTTGGATTTTCATTTGACTCATCAAGTAAAAAGTCAAAGAGAAATTTTGTATTTAAAATTCTGAATTTCGAAGCTTTTCGCTTACCAAATTGGATGTTAACTATTCGGATTTTGGAGTAACCTTTCCCAATTAGAGATTGAAACTAAGAGTTTGTTTTGGTGCGCAGGGCTTGGTAGGAGGAAAGAGCGGCAGTGGTGGCACATCTTTTGCAATGGTGCGAGGAGTCTTCTTTCTGTTGTCAGCGAGTTGGTTTACATGTAGTATTAGATGAGTATTAGATGAGTGCTTTGAACTCAATATGTTCTCAATTTAGTAAACTATTTTAATGATACCTATATTGGTGGTTCTATATTGTTGGAAATACCCGGTCCGCCCGTGAGCAAGTCAATTAGATCAAAGGATTCGAATAAATTTAGTTATTCGAACTAAATCGAAAAGTTATAGAACTTTATGGAATTAATTACAAATAATCAAAAGTTTAAGAACTTGATTGCAATTAATCAATTTCCATTTCTTATATATATAACATATGGATTTGTAATTAGTGAACAAGAATAGGAAATCATTATTAAATTCATTATCATTTTATTTTCCAATTATTCTCTTTCCCGGGTTTTCGTCTCGCGACGAAAACATCGTAAATCGATCGTTATCAATCTTTGTCGTTGCAGAAGTTGTGGATACATATCCATATTTCGATAAACCGTGAGATGGATCCGATTCGGCATTCGATGCGGTGTTCTTCGATCTTGGACATACGAAAAAAGTAACTACCGAATTTGTTTCCGATTTATGTTTTCAATCATATATGATTGTCGAGCGCTCCTTATATCGATTCTTCCACGAAACTTAGGTTACTTTTTTGTTTACTTTCTATTACAATTAATTGTATTTGCTAGTTATATCATGAATTGACCTTTTTTTTTTGTGTTAGAATTAGCCCATGTTCTTTTTGCCTTCAATTTGGTTCAGTTAAGTTAAATTCAGTTCAGTTTAGGTCCGTTAAGTTCAGTTCAGTTCAGATCTATTAAGTTCAATTCGGTTCTATAAATTTTAATTTTAATAATTATTCAAATCAATATTTAATAAAAATTAATGGTAATAATAATAAAAAGAAGAACAATGATAAAAATATTAATATAGAAAAATAATTATTATTTAATGTAGTTAATATTGATTATAAATATAGTAAAAATAATTTTTAAATAGTGATAATTACTAATGTTATTGATATAATAATAGTCTTAATGTAATTATAATATAATAATGTTTTTATTTATAATCATAGTATTAATTAATTAGAAAATGTGATATGGGATAAAATAAAAATATTTATTAATTAAAACAATTATTACGTTTTTGTAATCCAATGATAAGTGATAATTTGAATCCAAACTACAATATATTATAATAATTATTATTAGTTCACGTGTAATTGTAATAATAATAATTATTTGAATAACAAAATTTTAATTAAATGAATTTCCGTATTATAACAATTTTTATTATTAATGGTATTAAAATTTTTTTATTAATTATTTTATATTGGTAGTTATTAATAATATTATTTGTAATAATTATTAATAATTTATTTATTTTTATATTTACTGGGTTTTAATATTATTTTAATAATTAATATATTTATTATTAAGTTCAGGTTCATTAAGTTAAGTTCAGTTCAGTTCAGGTCTATTATTAAATTCAGTTAAGTTAAATTCAGTTCAGTTCAGGTTTTAGAAATCGAAAATAACAAGACCTTGGAGTATGAGATTTCGTAGATGTGATTTTAATATTGTTCATTTTTCCACAGTTTTTGCAATTGATCAGTAAAAAGTGTTGATAATGATCCACAACAATATTATTACAAAAAAGTTATAAACATGTTACTTTTAATTTTATTGTTGGTAATCCAAAATATAGCTTACAAAAAAATTATAAACATGTTACTTATTATTTTATTTTTTTTGGCTTAATGCATCTACATCCCTTTAAACTTGTTTAAAAAGAGCTGTTGCTACCCTGAACTTTGAAATGTGACAGATAGCCCCTGTACTTGACTAAAACGCGTCACTTTACCCCCTTGTGCTGACCAGGCTTGCTACGTGGATAACCATTAAAATACACACACGTGAAGTATGCTGGTAGAATAGAAAATGAATAAAAATTTCCTAACATTCTATTCTTATCATTAAAAATCCCTAATATATGTTCGTCGTCTTCTTTAAAACTTTATCTCTATTCTAAATATTTTCTTCAATTAATCATAATATTGTATCGATTCTTGGCCCGTCATTTTTATATTCTTATTCTTGAAGCCGATATTTTTACAAGGGGGTAAAGTAATGTGTTTTAGACAAGTTTAGGGGGCTATCTGTCACATTTCAAAGTTCAGGGTGGTAACAACTTTTTTTAGATAAATTTAGAGAAGTGTAGATGCATTAAGCCTTTTTTTATTTCAATGCATTTCATAATTCCATTGAATTTTACATAAAAACTTAGACTATTGTATACATAAAACTAAACCACAAAATATTTCATGAAAATATTTGGTCGACTCATCGGAACTTTGTCCTGATTACATCTTAATGCGACCTGAGTACTGTGTACCTGCTTTGCGATGGGTGAGTCTTCCAATGAGGATATTCTGCATTCAAAAGGTTCGAACTTGAGCGATAACAAGTTGTTTATCACTTGGACCAACCTCGTTACTAATTTGGTAGATCATGTATACTTATAACTCATTTGCACATGCAATTCTTATTTTTTTCAACCTAATCCATTATCCGCCCTTGAACTTCACCTAAATCATCTTCTACCCCTTGAATATTGAAAATATCCCCATTACCATTTATAAGCTAACAAAAATGCAATAGTTTGCTCCTTTCAAAGATGTCATTTTCATAATTTGCTTCTGTCTAATTAAAAAATGACATGTAAAACAAATTTATACACTTTTACAAATTGACGAGGTAATGATAGCATTTTCAAAATTTAGGACTAGTAGAGAATTTAGATAAAAGTTTAGGTTAATTTAGACTTCTTAATTTCTTGTTTACTAATGGTGTAGACATTGTGGAGTTACGGTATTGCAAAAACAATAGAGTAATGGATTAAATAGTGGTATCCGTCTAGTGAAGTCCATGGCCTTTAGCGTCCTCGAATTCGACGAAAACCCTCCAATGCTAAAGTTAGAGAATTTTGAGAGGTGGCAGAAGTGAATTCTCAAGATAACAGTTACCTCAAAAGTGAGAGATTGTCTTGCTATTTATAGGAAATTGTGTAATGATAGCCTGTGGGACCCGCCTGCGAGCTGTGCGCAAGTGGCAAGCTACTTGTGGGGTCTTTTTCGCTGTCGGAGCATTAAATGTTTCCCCTCTGCCAGTTAGGTTTGTATTTAATGCGACAGCAGAGAGATAAGGAGTGTGCTGAATAGGCAAGGATCGCGCTAAAGGTGTTGCAGCGCAGGTGCGGAGGGTATTGTTGAAGGAGCAATTCGACATTGAGGCTTCGGCCTTAGTTGAAACATGAGCGCTGAGGGGTGTTGGGCTCAAACACGCTTAGGCTCAGTCATCACGCTACTTGGTCTGCGACGCGCTCTTTTACTGAAGTATAATTTGTTGAGGACCTCATTCTTTTTAGATCAAGGTGTGCTATTTGGGCCTTTGATGACCTTGTATCAAACAGCAGAAAGAAACCAAATAAAATTTCCCACCACCTATACCACGTGATCCCAAAAGTACTTGCTCCTGTGCCAACTGTACATTTGATCCAAATTTAGGCCTAATATTGTCTTCAACAGAATGACCCACGACCCCTTTAATGCTTCCCACCTTCCTTTCAATGGGGCAGTTGACCGTTAACTGTTAACCTGAGATTAATGACCTTCTTAACTGCATTCTAATTTTTTTCTCAAATATTTCATTGTGCCCACTTTCTAAATTATTTTCTAACCCTAATTTTTAATCCCATTGTTTTATAACAAATTGCTTTTGTTAATATTATCAAGTAATTAAGTACTATCATTACTCTCCTTGTAAACTTCTCTTTCATTGGACAAAAACCCTGCATATTCAGCGGAGTTTTCGATCCAAAAAACCCCCCAATCCATCGATAATTCCCACCAATTCATGCTGCTCAAAACCCAATAGCTGTTCCACCTATAAATTTCAGATCTTTCGATTCTCCCCTCTTTTTATCGCAAAGCCACATCAGGAATGGCAGTTTCTACCAATTCAATCCTAAACTGCTCCCCCAAAATCCTAGCAAAAAATCCAACTCTTGATTTGAAGAATGGCGTTTTTGGGACTGGTCTAGCTGCTACTGCTAATGGCGTTTCTTGCAACGCAAGGAAATTGAGAACTAAAGGTGGGATTGGGGTAAAAGCAGTTGCAGAGGTGTTGAAAAATGGGGTTAATCTGGAGTTGTATTTGGATGCTGCAGCTGTGAAAGAGCTAGCTGAAAGAGGATTTTCAGGGATGAGGAAGACAAAGCTGGTTTGCACAATTGGGCCTGCTTGCTGTTCTTGGGAGGATTTGGAGAGATTAGCTAAAGGAGGGATGAATGTTGCTAGGCTTAACATGTGCCATAGCACAAAAGAATGGCATAGAGATGTAATTAGGAAGATTAAGAAGTTGAACGAGGAAAAAGGGTTCTGTGTTTCTGTAATGATTGATACTGAAGGCAGCCAGATTCATGTGGTTGACCATGGCGCTCCTTCTTCTCTCAAAGCTGAGGTATTTGATTTCACTAGATCACTTTGTTCTTCACTTATTTACATTTTTATGTACTAGCTAGTGTATTTTGTACTCGATTTGTTTCATTTAGAACTTAGAAGTAAATCTTGTTTTGTTGGGGTTGTATGCAAATAAGAGACTGAAGGCGATCTCAGCAAGGGAAAAAGAGACTGTAAATATGAATTTATGTGCTTAGAAAGTAGAATCGCTTATAGTTTACCTTGATCAGGGAAAATATTACCAGTATGGACTATACTTCTTATGTTGGCTTCTCATAATCTACTTAGAAGTGGAAGTTTCGACATTGACACGTTTTTTTGTTTGCCTTGCGGCTTCAGGAAGGTTCAGTTTGGGTATTTACAGCTCAGCAATTTGAGGGTTCTCGCCCATTCACTGTTCGAGCAAACTATGAAGGGTTCTCTGAAGGTGGTGATTTTGTTTCAGTCACTTTTTTGTTTGTTTATTCCAAATTCTAAGCGAAAATTCTTTATGTAACAACAAAAAGATATTGGAATGGTTGTTAGGGATAATGGTGGGGGATGACCTGATTATTGATGGAGGAATGGCAACTTTTCAAGTGGTTGAAAGGATGGGAAGCGATTTACGGTGTCGATGCACTGATCCTGGTTTACTTTTACCTCGAGCCAAATTGAGCTTTTGGAGGGATGGCAAGCTTTCATATAAAGGCCTCGCAACTATATCTGAAAAGGTTTAAATTCTGCTTATTCTGTTCTTGCAATTAAATAATACTTTTGGTCTCTAAGGTTATTGGCTTCAAATGTAACTCAGAAAAGTGTAAAGCATTTGACCGATTTCTTGCCCTGATAACTATAACAGGATTGGGAAGACATTGATTTCGGAATTTCAGAAGGTGTTGATTTTATTGCTGTGTCATTTGTGAATGATGCTGAGTCTATCAAGCAGCTGAAGAATTATCTCTCATCCAACGGATCTGAGTAAGGAAATACGCATTCACGATGTTACCTTCATTCCTTGTTACTTTTTTAATGGTAGTTAAAACTTGCCTTTTGAATTTGTTTTACAGATCAACCAGAGTATTGGCAAAGATCGAAAGCTTGGAGTCGCTACAGAAATTGGAAGAAATCGTCGAAGCTTCAGACGGAATTATGGTGGCACGTGGCGATCTAGGAGTGGAAGTTCCACTTGAACAGATTCCAACAGTTCAAGAACATATAACTCATATTTGCAGGCAGCTAAATAAGCCAGTAATTATAGCGTCTCAACTTCTCGAGTCAATGGTTGAATATCCAACGCCAACTCGTGCTGAGGTACTAAATATCACAATGTGACAGTTTTTTGATGCTATTAAGTTGAAGGCATTGCGCTTTTCTATTGACATGAATTTGAATTCAATTAGGTGGCAGATGTATCTGAAGCTGTTCGGCAATATGCTGATGCAATGATGTTGTCTGGCGAATCGGCGATTGGATCATATGGTGAAAAAGCCCTTTCTGTCCTTGGGACAGTCAGCAAGCGAATGGAATCACAAAGCCGTGCAGAAGAGCGACAAAACACGCTTCATCAATGTCAGCTCGGAGTTTCTTTACCCAATCGCATATCTGAAGAGATATGCAATTCCTCTGTTGAAATGGGTAACTTCACAGTTTTCGTATATTGTTTTGTTACATATTGATTTTAAAAAAAAAGGCCCAATACATCATCAGCCCCCTTTACCCCTTCAACTTTTTTAAAGTGCACCAATTTGCCTCCTAAATCACACGTGTCAGCTTTTGGTTGGTTTGACTTGTAAAAGATGTCCAGTGTTACACGTGGCATTCAATTGGTACACTTTTGCAAGTTATAGAGGAGGTAATAGGGACCTTTTGAAAGTTCAGGGGGGATAGGTGATTTGAGGCAAGTTCATGAGGCTAATGATGTATTTATTTGACTTTTAAACAAACATACAAATTGCCTTAACATTGGCGTGTTTCGTGTGCAGCTAATAACCTTGGTATAGATGCCATCTTTGTGTACACAAAACACGGAGATATGGCGTCTCTTCTCTCTCGAAACCGTCCAAACCCTCCGATATTTGCATTTACAGACGATAATGGAGCTCGAATGGCTTTGAATTTGCAGTGGGGAGTGATTCCCTTGCTGGTTGAACTGTCTGATGACATGGAGATCAACATTTTAAGGACCACCGATCTTTTGAAATCGAAAGGGTTGATTAAAGATGGAAATTCAGTTCTCATAGTCTCCGATCTCACTCCATCTTCTGCAACTCAAACCACATTTCAGTCAATCCAGGTGAAGACCATCGCTTAACGAAATACTTGAATCTCTAATATTTTCCTTCTCATTCACGACGGAAGCAGAAGCAACAAAATTAAAAGGCTATCAAGAGAAGCTGGTTGGAGAAGAATGTTATATAGTTCTGGTGAAACTGCTGATTGTATTGATAGACAGAAAATTTTTTTATGTAAGCATTGAATTCGAGTCCTAGTTAATTAGTTGCAGTGTTATATAGATTCAATAGGTTGTTTGTTGAGGATTACTTGCATCTTTTTTTCAAAGTTTTATGTTGGTTTGAATTTATAAGAAAACAGAAGGGTGATTAATAATGCTTAGTATGGCTATTTTTTCATATTCCTATCAGCTGAATTTTAATGGAGAAAATATGAATATTAATCAGATAGTGAAGTTTTCTAAAACAAGTTTGATGTTGCTATCTGTTTGCTTTTCCAAAAAAGTACCATGTTTTTTGGGAAAAGAAAGGAAATCAATTTTGGATTCACGAAATTTTCATAACAAAGCAGGTGTAATAAAATATTTAAAACTAATACTATTTGATCTAGAAATATTAAAAGACATTATTTTCCAAACAACCACTGAATCAATTGGGTGGCATTTAGTACCATAGTATTAAACACTCACTTAATGTAAATATGTTTAATAAAATAGGATTATGGGTGAGGATAGTTGCCAAATTAGCATTACCCTTATTTTATAACATACATTGTTAAAGTGCATACTTATCCACAACCAAAGAAAACAAAGTGCTGTTGCCCATAACAATCCAAAAGAAAAGGAAGAAAGTCACCAACTCCAACAACCATACAACATAAAGTCCAACTAACCATATAATTTTATATAATATTAAAATGCAAGACAAAATCTATGAGAAAGAGAAACAGAAAATCATAATCCATGATACTGATGCATCCTTGTCATTCTTTTCTACGTTACAGAACAATGATTTGCATATTTGTAATGCTGTCCCTTTAGGACCACACTGCCTACTTTCTACTGCTCTTTTGTCTGCTACACCATCATTTTATCTTGTATTCGTAGCCACATATCTCCAATTCAATCTTAACCTTATATTTCTCCCGTCCTTCCACCACAAAATCAGCATTCTATAAACCAAAAATCCTAAATCCAATTATTGATATTTACACTGGATAAGTTCCAAATTTCTTGTGTTTATCTTTATTTGTTGGTGCATGTTATTAATTAGAATTTAACATAATCTTGATTATATATGATAAACTAGACTTAATCTTTGCTTAGGCTTAAGATTTGATTATGAGAAAGCTTGTCTATTAGTTACCTTGTTATCGTCACATAATGTTATATAACAGAAGTCATTGTTTGGTTTATTTTGCTTGATAACTTTAGATTGCTTAATGTGATGTGCTTAAAGGATGAAAGCATCAATAGGCCTTTTCTTTTTATTTGCTTTTTAAACATTAAGTCATTTTGGTCAATGAATGATTCAAGTGCTGCATAGTACTCAAACTTAGGGTCTCAATTAAGAAAACTGATAAACTTGCACATTAAGCTCTTCACCATATATAAACCTATACATTATAAATAACCAAGTTCAATGCGCAAAAATACGTAAAAATGAATGGTTGGACGTGTGTGACCAACAGACGAAGCCCTTAGTTTACAGAGATAACAATCTATATATTCATCTGTGATTTCATTCATAACAAACAGTTTTACTTGTTGAAAAGAAGTTGAAAGTTCGGCTAACCTTTTGTTATCCTTTTTCTCTAGGATCGATGGAGATCAGATTACATGAGCTCAAAAACAACATAAAATGTCTTCTTGATGGTGGAGACATAATATGTATATATGTTTAATTTCAATGATATCTTGGTGCCTTAGAAGCCTAAATTGTATTATCTCACAGACAGAATACGAGCAACATCCGAAATGTGTTTGAAAATATCATGAATTTTCTTTATTGCAACCGTGTCATTGCTAGCTAAACAACATCACACTCACTTTGGTGAAAAAGTGGCAATAAAGAAAACCCATGAATTGGTTGTAAGATCCCAAGATATCGTTGAGATTAAACATATATATTATGCCTAGTTAAATCCAAAAATCTTTGATCTCCTTTTTTATCATTCCTTCCGCTACAAAAAAAAGCAGCATATGTATACAATTTCATGCGAAGTCAAATTATATCCAATCTCTCGTATGATCAATAATTAATCAGAAAAAAAATTCAAAAGGAATAAAAAGATCAAGAAAAAAAAATCAGCTTCTTTTTGAGTCTTGTAGCTCTTTCCAAAACTACCAAAGCTAAAAAAATCCGTTTTTCGGCAACTCTAATTTATTCTATGAAACAAAAATAAATTCAGCAATAAAAGGCAACAAAAACTTCACACAATTGATTAACCCTGACATTTCTTTGACGTCAAAATCCCCAAGAATAAATGGAAATTCTAGAGAGGTAAGTATTAGAGATCTGAAATCAAGAGCCACAACAGAAAGAAAGAAAGAAATAAAAGAAAATGTTATGTAGTAACATGTTCCTATTTAACCTTCAACATAAAGATTAATGATTCATGACAATTATCTAGAGGTAAGATAAATAATCTGAGCATTAAAGATCTGAAATCAACGCAGACAATAGAAAGAAAGAAAGAAATAAATAAAAGAAAATGTTATGTAGTAACATGTTCCTATCCAACCTATAACAAAAAGATCAAAGATGCATTGCGTGAATCAAAAGATACGTATAAATATTATGAGCATTAAAGATTTGAAATCAACACCGACAATAATAAGAAAGAAAATTGTTAGGTCATATCATGTTCCCATTTAACCTATAACGCATGAATTTAGAGTGACTTATAAAATATCTGAAATCAACATCAAAAAGAGAAAGAAATAAAATTATATGTCATAACGTGTTCCATTTTAACCTAGATCAAAGATTCACGGCGTGAATCTAGAACTATGTGTAAATATCCCAAGCATTAAAGATATAAATTCAACAGCGACAAGAAAAAGAAAAAAAGAAAATTATTATATCATACCATGTTTCTAATCAATTGATGGCAGAAAGAATAAAGATGCCTAAAGTGAATTTACAAGGACGTATAAATATATGAACAAGGAGCTTTGCATAATGTATACCATATTCCAGGCCCAACAAAAAAGACCTAATTTTATTTAGGGCTTTCAACATATTTATTAACTCACATGTCAACCTAAAATTATTTTTAATATCAATTTAGTTTCACCTATAGAATTTAGTAGTACAAAGTGTTATGCAATTCAGTTATAATTAAATGTAGTTGCCTAGTAAATAAACCAAAATAATGTGAGATAGTTGTTAGTTCTTGTTTATTTTAAAATATTAAATTTTTCATAAAGATTACGGTAATAATAAGGGATTTTAAGTAAATGTTGAAGATACAATATATAAATTTCACCTAAATTTTTATCAAAATACAAAAAAAAAAAAATCCCCCTCAAGTTTCAATTGACATTATCATGTAAAAATTATTCCAAATTTTATTTTTTACGCTCTAGATATATAGTAGGTAAATATCATTATATAACAAATGAATCAAAACATTTGGGTGAAAGACAACAAACAGAAATATATAATAGATATATAATATGTACATAATAGTATATATAGTAGACATATAAGATATATATAACACATGTACATATATTAGATTTATACCAGAGCGTAAAATGTAAAATCAAAACATAAAAAAGTAAAATGAATTCTTAAGAATATATTTTTATAACTAATAAACCAAAACGAAGAACAAAATCTACAAAATCTACAATTTCTCTAATAACAATTATGATGGAAAAGAATAAACACTTAAAAAAAATTAAAAATCTATTGAAATTCTTTAGTTAAATAATGAATTGCTTTCAAAAGTCGTTTTTTCAATTCAAAATTTTATTATTTTTAAACAAATTTTCTACATGGATCAATATGCAATACTAGCATTTATTTAAAAATCTATATTAGAAAATAATCTATTAGTATACATGTATACACGAATATACGTTATGACTTTCACCGCATATAATGGGTCAATGCATGATTGATGATGATAATGCTAGGGTAACCAAAATCAACTATTTGCTGTAACCAAAATCAACTATTTGCTCTAGCTGCTACTTGCAAACTCTGCGTGGATGCTAATATTTTGTAAACAAAACATGAAAAGATGGCAAGACTTTGTTAGGTCCCGAAAAGATAATTCGGTAGCCGGGTGATATGTGTTAACTAAAATAGGTTCGCAATAACAAGTAAAGCAATAAAAAGACACAGAGATTTTAAGTGGAAACCCTTGAAAGGGAAAAAACCACTGGGTACCGATAACTCCACTAATAAATAATGAGAATACAAAATACAAGCTCTCTCAAGTGTACCCAAACTCGAGGTATAAACTAATTTAGAAGATAGTTGGAAACACCCCAATTTTACTCACAAGGTAAAATCACTCAACCCCCTTCTCCAATTACTCTCTTGTGGTAATAAATTA
>CATIWQ010133664.1:0-12328 GCA_949673415.1 Euphorbia schlechtendalii | reverse complement strand
ATTTGGTGGACAAAAGTTCATGCCAAGTGTGATGGATAAGGTGCCTTACTTCTTTCTTTCATAGTTTCCCATTTCATTTAGTGATTTCCTAGCTGATTGACTTTGCTTGTTTTGTTACCTATTATTAGGTGAAGGCATTGTGGAAGAAGTATCCGTCACTTGATATAGAGGTGAGATGATCACTTTTGCTGTATATAAGATGTCTTCACGGTTCTTCTTTTTAAACCTTTACTTTTTTTTTTGGATAACAATGCTTTAATGTGGTTAAAATTTACAGAGCAAGTGACATAGTACAGGGCTCCCTTCAATCCAATTTACGTAGCTCATAAATATTTTTTTTAAAAAAAATTGGAGCATTCGGGACGGTTCTCTTAAGAGAACCGTCCCGAATGCTCTTTACCATAAAGCTGGTATTGGCATAATTTTTTTAAAAAAAATTGGAGCATTCGGGACGGTTCTCTGGACGGTTCTTTTAATAGAACCGTCCGTATTGCTCCTAAAATAGCATTCCGGACGGTTCCTTTAAAAGAACCGTCCGCAATGCTCTTTATTCCGGACGGTTTGAAACCGTCTGCATTAATGCTTATCAATCGCGTCGCAGCTTGTGCGGACGGTTCAAAACCGTCCGGAAAAGCCAAAAAAACCGTCCCCAAAAGCCATTTCTGCACTAGTGTATAGCCTTGGACGATTGACCATACTATAACTGGTGAAGAGGTCTCCTCCCTTGCTGTCGGACCTCTTATCTATTTGTCTAGGTTGTTTTGAAGGTTGCTGTGACTCCGTCCCACCGCCGATCATTAGGATAACCCCTTTGTTTTGTCATTTGGGTTATCTTTCATTTTCTCAGCCTCCATTGTCTTCTTCATTTGATCGCTTGGTGAAGCCTTTGACAAATTGCTCTAATTTACCTTCCTTGATGAGCTGGTGGATCTCATCAACTAGTACTCGACAGTCATCCGTGTGGTGACCCTTGTCCCTGTGGAACTCGTAGTACTTGTTCATGTCTCGTCCTAGTCAAGAATCGGCATTTACCCTGGGGTAACGTAGGCTTCTTTTATCATTGCTCTTCTACACGGCGATCAAAATGTAGCTTAAAGGTGCGTTCAAGGATGGCCTGCCATTTGGGATGGGGCTGATGTAATCTCTTCTACCAGATGTATTTTTATCCCTCCTCTGGCTAGATCTCTGGTTTTCAAACCTTTCTGGCCCTTGTGATGTCGGGTGGGGAGGAGGCGTTAAGTGAGAAGGTGGTGGCGGAGGAGGGATTCCTCCATTGTACCACGGGTGGTGATATGTTGGAGGGATCATTCCACCTGAGTGGCCAAACGGCGTGTTGTTATGAATTGGCTGGGGGATTTCAGGGCACCTGGCCAGCCCCATCAACTCCTCCCAAGAAGGGATGGGTGGATCGCCATTGTTTGTCCCTATTTCATGAGGTGGGATAAGGCAGCCTTGTTGCAATGAAAAGGAGTGGATGGGTGGCCTTTGTTGTAGAGTGGTGATGGCAGGCGGAATGAATAGTTCTAGAGTTGAGAATGCACCAGATGTTAGATATAGTCCTAGTCGGATGGGCTGATATCCTATTGTAGGATTACTATTATGAGCCCCACTAACCGTGTGCCCAGCCATTTATGTGCCTTCTGGGCTGCTCAATAGGCCAAACAAGTTGCGTCGTATATGACTCTGATCTTCTAGCGTCATATTGTATTTTTGTGCCACACTTTCAAAGAAGATGACACTGTCTGTAGTTGGTGGGGTGTGGACATCTGAGTATTGTATGTTTTGAGATGACATGGTGACTACGATGGATGCCATCATCGTGGAAGTGGAGGAGAGTTGTGTTTCTCCACTTCCGGCATTGTGAGTTCCGTCAACCATGACAGGTCTTATGGGTGTTCGATCACTAGAACTAAAGTGTTGAGTATTGTGGAACAAAAATCTTCTCTTGCTCCATGCTCACAGCACCACTGAAAGCTTGGTCCGAGGAAGTGTCGCTCAAGCACCTGCTTTCAGGTTGTTGATCGTATATTCCGTCACATATTGTGGTCGAAATTTGCAAGACAAAGGGGGGTGACTATGGGGGCTAGCCGTGTGACCGGCGTAGCCTCTCCGATGCCTAAGTTAGCAACGGAATTGAGAGAGGAGGTAGAAAGTAAAATGAGGAAGAGAACGAGAAATTGTGTACCTCCTTTGTGTTTGAGGTCTGTTGTTTATATAGGAAGTGGATGGGCCTTGGTGATGTAGACATCCATTAGTGGTGTAGACATCCACTAGTGATGTGGACAGCCACTAATGATGCAGGTAGCCAATTATTGGCCCATGCTGCTTGTCTTTCTCAGCTTCTCGGTCGAGCCGTGTCGCCATCTGGTAATTGAGATTGACCTAGCGGATGGATAATGCATATCAGACTGTCATGCCGCATCTCTATGCTGTGCTATGTTAGTTTATATCCAACCGGGTGATGAATTACCGTGATGTGATGCTATTGGGTTTCAATTGAGCCAGATGGTAACACATATGCGCAATTAACATATACCGGGTTATCATATTTGTATTTCTTTTGTTAAACTGTTGAGAGAAATGCTGCTTTAGGAAGAAAAATAATTGATACCCACAATGCTGAGCCTAAGCCTTTTGCACGTATCATAATAACTTAGTGTGGTTTCTCACATCTTTCATTTTTTATAATGTTCTTTCTTATTGTAGTCCGTTTTTATATATGAAACTGATTACTTCTTCTATTTCAATATAACTATCGCTTTTAGTTTGTTTATCAATACCAAGATGATATTAATTAAAGTAATAAAAATACGTATTTACTCCTATAAATTTTGTTAATTTGAAAGTTAATTGGATATTTTATTTTTTTTATATTTTCAATGTGCATTACATAAGGATGAAATGGATTAAATTTTTATAAATGTACTTTGGAATCCTAAAACGACAATTATTTTGAAATTTTTTTAAAGTTATATAAACAAACTGTTATTTTGAAATGGAGTATTTGTTAGCTATTCATTATTGGTCTCATTGTGAATTAAGTCAAAATTTGTAGGCGGTTTTCATCCATTATTTTAATTGTAATCAATGGATCAAAATTGTCTCAGTATGTTGTGATATTTGCATAGCAGCTTCAAAATTTCATGAATTATATTTATTGATTGTAATCAATAATCAATATTTGCATAATAGCTTAATTAGCTATATAAAATATCTTCCCTCTCCAACAAAAAAAAATCAATATTTGCATATAGCTGAATTAGCTACTGTACTATGCTAATATCAAATTTATAGTACAAGTTTAATAGATATAAATTCCCTCAATATGTTGTGATATTTACATAATAGCTTGAGATTTGATTACCGTAAAAATTCAGAATTGTAGAATTTTTTTGATTGGCTTTGATTGCTTGCATTGAATTATTTTGCAGACATTGAGATTGTAATGCTAAAAAAATAAGGTCACAAATTGACTTACAATATTCCTAACAAGCAAACATACAAAACGTAGTTTTGAAAGAAGCCATGAAAGCCGCCACCATCCCCAACCCTAGCCGCCACCCGATCCCACCCTCATCCAACAACCACCGCCACCAGAACACCTTCCCTCCTAGACCAGCAGCCATTAACCCTTGTCATCGTCAACCTAATCACCCACAACTGGCATATAAGCCTTCTTATCTTCGACCACAATCACCTCCCCTCATGAATCCAGCTAAAATCTACTTTGAGAATTTTCCCAACACCCATAACGATGCTGCCCTACGTTCTATTTTTGCTAAATACGGTGTCCATGGTTCTGTCTATGTTCCCAGGAAACGAAACGTACGAAACCTCAACTTTGGATTCATTACCATTGACGGATCAATCCCCCTACATGAGGCTTTATACCGTCTTAATGTTGTTATCATTGGTGTCATTCATCTTCGAGCATTCCAAGCTAGGTATGATCGTACCATGATAGCTTCCTCGGTCTCTCCCCGTACTGGTGCAGCAGCAAGACCTAAACCAGCCCCGTTATTTCGTGAATCCCCTAGAGACTCCCGATCCTATGCTGATGTTGTCTCCACTGATAAAACAGCCGTTGATGTAATGTTGGACAGCTCCTTTGAAGCCCCTTCTTGGATCAAATTTGCATGCACAGCAAAGGTTAGAGATTTGGCAGTAATTCCCCGTCTCCCCACAATAATTAAGGAAAGGAATTTTGCGACCAGAAGCATCGCACCTTTAGGAGGAGATCAAGTTCTGATTATTTTTTATTCTCTTGATGCACTGTCTGCTTTTGTTGATGGTGATTGGCATTGCCTTAACGACTTGATATCAGATATTGCAACATTGGATGGAAGTATGGCTCCTAAGGAATCTTTAGTTTATGCGGATTTTATTGGTCTACCTTTAGGAAAGATCTCATGGGATTTAATTACTCATTTGTGTAATCTCTTCGGCAAATTAATTCACATTGATTTTGACTTTGATTCCCCGGATAGGCTCGATGTCATTTCTTGCCTTGTTTCAGTCCCTCATAATTATCGTGATCGTTCGTTTAATCTTCGGTTTGATGATAGATGTAATCCGTTCTTGGTGAAATTTCGGCAAGCAGTGGCTTGCTCTAACTACTCTGTTAACAGTCTTGACAAGTTTGATAGTGTGGCATCATCGTCAACTTAACGCAGCGATAATTCAGTCCCATCTCCCCATAATCGTTGGAGCTGTCCTGTCACTGAAGAGATGCCTTCAGGCCTTCTTGCGTCTAGAAATTTATAGCAGCCTACTGATTCTTCCCATCAGCATTATCAGCAATCTAACTTGCCGAACCAGTCCAACAGCCCCCCCGACCTAATCTTAGCAACAGCATTGAGGTTGTAGCAGAAACTCAACTAATCCAAACATCTTCCTCTGAGCCAGACATTAGTAATATGAATCAAATCATACTACTTTCCTGTAATAGACCAGTTGAGGAAAAGACGCTTACCTTTGAGTTGGGTTCGAAACTTGGGTTATTCAAAGAAAAGCATCAGGATATTATTCTTAATGCCATGGATGTTATCACATCCTCTTAGGTTTGTGGTTTCTACGAGGTTCTCAATCATTGTTATGATGTTAAACTTTCTTTGTTAGAATTATAGTGGCGGGTTTAATAATAAGGCTAAACAAAACTTTATGCGTACGGCCATTCATAAGAATAATGTTTCGTTTTTTTCTCTTCTCGAAACTAAGGCGTCTTTGATTTCGAAGCTGGCCATTAGATCTTTTTGGGGTCACAACAACTTCAGTTACTTCTTAGTTCCATCTCAAGGTTTTTCGGGAGGTCTATTGTTGTCTTTGAACCAGATCTCTTTTCAAGCAAGCGTTGTTTCATCAACGAATAGATGGGTGCTTCTTAAGGTTATGGATTCCTTGTTAGAATATTATATTCTTGCGCTCTATGCCTCAACATATGGAGATGAACGAGCTCTAATGTGGCAAGAGCTGCATTGTACAAGAGCATCGAAATCTGATGATTTGTGGAGATTTCAACGAAGTTCTTGATGTTTCGGAAAGATCCAATGAGAGGATGACATCTTTTATGTGTTCTTTTCAAGATATTGTGAATGATAGTGAATTACATGATCTTCCATTACATGGCCGTGATTTTACGTGGTGCAATAGTGTGGCCTTTTCGCGGATTGATCGGGTTCTTACTTCTTGCCACATTTTGGATGTTTGGCCGACCATGTTTATCTCAACACTTGACACAACTCTATTAGACCATCTTCCATTTTTATTCAGCTCGAGACCCCCTCCCATGCGACAGCCAAAGCTCTTTCGCTCTCTCAATTTGTGGTGGGATGATTCAACCTTCTTACCATTTATTACACAACAATGGGCTGGCATCTATACATCCAGGGACAGCAGCGATATTCATGTGAAGGTAAGGCTATTGGGAAATGCTATAAAACCTTGGCATGCATCCAAATTTAGCCACTTGCAAAACCATATCCTTGAGCTTGAAAGAACCGTGATCAATCTCTCATCTAGCGATGTTCAAAGACCTTTATCGGTTGAACAGTCACGAGATCTGTCTAAAACTAAACAATCATTAATGCTTCTTCGTAAGCATTTTGAAAACCTTCGACATCAGCAATCTCGAGTTTCACGGACTCTTTTGGGAGATAACAACACATCTTTTTTCCATCGTACAGCATCGTCTCGCTACTGTAACAATCGTATTTTACACTTGGAAATTAATGGTGAACAAATCACAGACTTGGCTGTAATTTCACAAATAATTCGAAGCTATTTTGGGAATTTGTTTACTGCTGTCCCATCAGTTCCGTTCTCCTTGCGGTGTCTGAATTTTAATAGAGTATCAGCTTTGCAAAATGAGGTTTTGATCACCCCTTTTTTAGAGGCTGAGGTTTGGAGGGCTATTAGTAGTTGTGGTGAAAATAAATCCCCGAGACCGGATGGGTTTAATTTTCTCTTTTACAAACGCTTTTGGGAGCATCTCAAACCAGAACTCATGTGCCTTATTTCTGATTTTCATTCCACTTCCCGTCTCCCTAGTTCCATTAAAACATCATACACGGTTTTAATTCCGAAATTACCTGGCGTGGCATTTATCAACAATTTCAAGCCTATTGCGCTCATCCACGGGGTTTATAAAATTGTAGCTAAGGTGTTAGCGAGTCATCTTCAACCGATTCTTTCGCATGTTATCTTTGAAAATCAATTTGCTTTTATCAAAGGCCGCAACATTCACGATTGTTCTTTTATAACATCAGAAATCATAACGAATATACACTTGCATCGCCAATCATGTTTAGTTCTTGAATTGGATTTTCGGAAAGCATTTGACAGTGTCTCATGGAGTTATATTGATCCGGTTTTAATCAATATGGGTTTCAACAAGAAGTGGATTTCATGGCTGTCCAATTGCAGAAAGAATTCGACGACTTCTATTCTCATCAATGGCGTTCCAACAGATCCTATTCGGCTGCAAAAGGGGGTTAAACAAGGGGATCTGTTGTCGCCTTTTATTTTTATTCTAGCTGTAGAAAGTCTGAAACAGTTGATTAATGCGAGCATTAGAGAGGGACTTTTATTGGGATTCACTACTGATTTATGCTCGGTGGACATATCCTTGCTGCAGTTTACCGACGATACTCTATGTTTCCTTCCTGCTGACTTAGTGGTAAATCGGACGTTTCTTGGTATTCTGAATTGTTTTGAGTTGATTTCGAGCTTACACATCAATTTTCACAAGAGTACTCTCCTTGGAATTCACTGTTCGGAAGAATTTCTTCATTCTTGTGCGGATGTTTTGGGTGTAGAATCAAAAAATTTTTGATCACTTATCTCGGAAGTCCTCTTAGTGTTTGTCGTCTACCCTCATCATCTTGGGATCCGCTAGTTGCCAAATTCAAGTATCATCTTGCAAATTGGAAGGGAAGTTGTTTATCGTATGTGAGGAGATTAACTTTAATTAAATTGATGCTAGCTTCCCTTCCGACTTACCTCATGTCCATCTACAAAATGCCAACTTCCGTTAATGTTACGGTAACGAAATTAATGAGGAATTTTCTTTGGAGGGGTGATTCAAGTGCTAGCTGGCTGTACAAAGTTAGTTGGGTGACCATCAATCTTCCATTACGCCTTGGGGGACTGTTTATTCAGGATTTTTCTCTAATCAACTACAGCCTTCTTCTTAAATGGGTTTGGAAAATTCAGGAAGCTAATCGTGAGTCCTTATGGTATCGTTTTTGTGCCGCTAGTCATGGTTTTACATCCTGGTCTAATGTGGCTCATGCGGACAGCAGCTCTTTGACTCTAATTTGGCGGGATATCTTATCTTGCACTGTCCGCAACGAGATTTTTTGGGACCTATTTATGTCTAATACTCGGGTTACTATAGGCAATGGATCTAATGCCTATTTTTTGTACGATAATTGGACGTCCAACAAACCGTTCAAGATACTCTTTCCTGATCTTTATCTGATTTGCAACAGTAAAAATTGTTCTGTTTTGTCAGGATGTTCCTCGATTTTTGGCAGCAACTGTCTTACTCAGACATTTTAGAAACGAAGATTAAGATTTAGTCAGCGGGAGCGATGTGGCCAATTACATTAATGGCTTTCTACTGCTATCCCTGGTCTCTTTCACACCGTCTCTGATGGCGTCGGGCAGCATCTCAGTGGCGCCTTGGGCATCCGTTGGCAGCAGCCCCGTTTCAGTGACAGGTCAGACAGGTTCTACTAGGATCATGGTGAACAGAAAGTTTATTCTGCAAGTTCTTTTACAACCATCTTTTACAATGCTGCATGTTGGACTAAGCCATCAACGAATTTCTCACTTGTTTAGTCAGCTTGCCTCCTCCCAAAAATCAAGTTCTTTGGTTGGTTACCCTTTCACGATAGGATTTCGACACGTACTTTTCTTCTGTCCCGTGGGTGTTCTATGGTTGACAATGTAACTTGTCCCTTTTGCAATGAATCGGAAATGATGGATCATGCGCTTCTATTTTGTCAGAATAGCTACTCATTTGGCAAGTGTTCTTGAGATGGTTAGACTTGCCAACTCCGATCCCTTGTCAGCTTTTGTGTTTCTTTGATGTTTGGAGATTTTCCTTTCGAATGGGTATTCATCGAGATTTTGGAACTTCATTATGGTTTATTATATCGTGGCTGCTTTGGAAAAGACAAAACAAGTTAGTCTTTGAAAGCGTATCGGAAGCGGAGGATATCTTCACCAAGAGTATTCACACGTGTTGGTTCATTTTTAAGTGTAATAATCTTTTGTTTTCCTTTATGCCTTCGGATTTGTTTGTAAATGCGAGGCTCCTTCTCTGTAATTAACTTTGTTTGGCGTTTGTTCTCGTCTTGAGAATCAAGCCATTTTATTTTTCTAATAAAAGAGGGGCGGGAGTTTTGTAGGCAAGCGAGGAAACCAACCTAGCTGGGGACTTCGCCCCGAAATTTTCTCCCGTCTCAACCTTTTGTCTTTCGGAGAGACACACTGTCACTTCGGAAGTTTTTCAAAAAAAAAATTGACTTACATTTACTTCCTTATTTCAAATTCCCTTTTAACTAAACTAAAAGTAAAGTGCCCTACATTGGAACTGGTCTTGTTGGATTCTTTATATTTGTACTTTTTTTATTCTGCGGCTGAAACTTTGCAAAGCCCGATGGTGAAAGACTGTCAAAGGTAGAATGATAATGTCTAATCTGAAGAGAGACAAGAGTATTATTTTATTAATGTTATCACAATCTTTTTAAATGAAGTTAGTACTATAAGGATATTATTAGTATTTGTACTTTGTGGAAGTTTTTGTTTGACAAATAAGAAATATACCATTTATACTAAAACTTGGAGTACATTTTGACTGATACATAAATCAAATAAAATATCCTACCAACAAACTATTGACCTATATCTAGCAGAAATTCCTTTCGATGGGATAAGAGAATTCCTAATTCGGGATATTTATTGTAAAATTTAATGAAATTTAAATCTCATCATATTGAGAGATAGGAAAAACTTATTACAAAAGTAAAAGGAATAGATAATAAAAAAACAATAATAATTCTGCAATCTATATTTTCTCAATCTATACTTTGTGTAAGTTTTAGTTTGTTTGTTGTTGAATTATGAGACATCTTGTGGATGTTAATATTCTATGATTATTGAATTAATTGTACTTTGATTTAACTGGGATTGCAAATATATAAGTGTTGGTATATAGAGAAATGTAAAAATGAAAAAGTGTTGTCTATGCAAAATTAAGTTGTTAACATCAAAGAATATATTAATGCATTTGTCTATTCCACAAATTGTCTTGACACATGGGAAGGAATAAACAATCAATTTGAAAATTCATCTTTAGTAGCTTGTCTAGACCTTTTTCCTAATATGATGTGGCACCATGTGACATTTGAAATTGTAGACAACCAAATAGACATTGTTTACAATAAATACAATTTGAAACGGAATAGACAATCTACTATTCCTATCTTATAAATAGACATTATCTATTTCTAAGACTATTATCATATTATTAAAAAAAATTTCTATTCTACATGCCAATTAGATTTGGAATCCACAAACTACTAAAGATACTCTAAAAGGAGTTATCTAATGTGCTAAAAGTGTTGGTAAAAGAAAAAAATGTAAAGTTTGAATATGTTGCAATTACTCGAAGAAATATTGCCAAAAACATAAAAAACGTATTTATATATATCTCTAACAAAAGTGTTTTCATATCACTTTGTAGTGTTATTTCCATATTCATTTGATAACACCTAAAAAATTTTATGTAAAGGCAAAGAATTGTCACTAAAAGATCCTAATGAACACTTTTTACAATGTCATTGGAAAAGAAAATCAGAAGTGTTGGTACACGGATGTGTGGCGAGGGCGGTTATAAAAGTGTTGTCTATTCCCATAAGGTGACATTAGAAAATATTTTTTGGATGTTGTAAGAGCCAATAATCTATGCTGTTTTGTAAACTTTTATAATGCTTATTGAATAACTGAAAAACGAATGGGGTATAATTTATCAAAATTAACCCTAATTTGGGTTAAAATATGAATAATTAATTATAATATAAACCTAATTAATCTGGGGAAATTGTAAAAAATGTAGGGTTTGTCAAATTTATTGACAAAAATACGTTCCAACTTATCATTTGCTTTCTATAACCAATTTTAAATTTCAGTTTTCACTCTATACGTTCTATATATACACTGTTTTATCAAGCTTTAATCGCTTCCTTATTTTGCATCGCGCGTTTCTCTTTATCAAAATCTCTCTTCCTTGTTTCGATTATCATCGATTTTCTCTAGGTCGAAGTTTCTTCAAGTTTCTGCTTTCTGCAATTCTTAAATTCTTTGCACAATTCCAATTTTCTGGCTTTCGACCAGTTTTTTTTCAATTGAGAATGAGGATCCATGGAGTTGAAATTCTGTTGTTGCTGATAGATTTCGTTTTGTCTCTTTGTGTTTGTTTTTGTTGTTAATTTGCAAAAGGATTATGCAATTTTTGTGTTGTAATTGATGTGAGGATTTCATTAGGCTTTATGCAATTGTAAATTTATATACTAATCTGATTCGTATCACTCTCATTGGTCACGGGAAGCCTGCTCTTCAAAGTATTTCTGAACTTAAATCAGCTGATTAGGTGTAATTAATTATCGTGCATGTTTAGATAACTTTCTAATGCATTTTCATTACTTTTCATGATTAATTTAACACAACTTGTTCTTCATACCAGTTAGATGCCAGTTACCTACTAGATTTTAACAAGATGTAGAAAAATTACTAGCTAATAACCAGTTAGATACCAAATTTTTAACAAAATGCAAAAAACTACAAGCTAATACAACTTAAATACTAGTTAGCTATCAGACTCTAATAAAATTTAGAAAATTACAAGCTAAATACCAGTTAAATACCAGTTAGATACCAATTTCCTACCACTTTCTTACTAGTTTTAACATTTTTTGTTCTTCATACCAGTTAGATATCAGATTCCTACTGTTTTTATTTCAATACCAGTTAGATACTAGTTTCTAACCACTTTCTTACTAGTTTTGACATTTTTTGTTCTTCATACCAGTTAGATACCAGATTCCTACTGTTTTAATTTCAATACTAGTTAGATACCAGTTTTCTACCACTTTCTTACTAGTTTTGACATTTTTTATTCTTCATACCGGTTAAATACTAGATTCCTACTATTTTAATTTCAATACCAATTTTCTACCACTTTCTTACTAGTTTTGACATTTTTTATTCTTTATACTAGTTAGATACCATATTCCTACTATTTTAATTTCAATACCACTTCCTCACTAGTTTTGACATTTTTTTGTTCTTCATACCAGTTAGATACCAAATTCCTACTGTTTTAATTTCAATATTAGTTAAACACCAGTTAGATACCAGTTTCCTGCCACTTTTTTTACTAGTTTTGATATTTTTTATTCTTCATACCTGTTAGATACCAGATTCCTACTGTTTTAATTTCAATACCAGTTAGATACCAGTTTTCTACCACTTTCTTACTTGTTTTGACATTTTTGTTCTTCATACCAGTTAGATACCAGATTCCTACTGTTTTAATTTCAATACCAGTTAAATACCAGTTTCCTACCACTTTCTTACTATTTTTGACATTTTTCATTCTTCATACCAGTTAGATACCAGATTCTCACTGTTTTAATTTCAATACCAGTTTCCTACCATTTACATACTAGTTTCCTACTGTTTTGATTCAATAGTTTTATCTTACATGTTCTAATCACTTTCTAAGGCATTTTAATTAATTTTCAAGATTAATTTGACATAACAT
>CATIWQ010133653.1:0-14112 GCA_949673415.1 Euphorbia schlechtendalii | reverse complement strand
AATGTTGAAGAATGAAAACTTTTATTGATAAGTGATTTGTAAGTACACTTATACAATAATCGCTCGAATATGTAGAGAAATCTAGTGATCGAAATAAGGATTCGAATCACTTAAACATTTTCTCGCTAACACTTATGAACGTAGCGAAAACTAAATAATTTAACTCTCTATCTACACACACACACACTATATCTCTCACTTTTCTAATACCAATGCCACACCATGCATGAAATTTGTAAGGTTTGGAGCCCTATTTATAGAGTTCGAAGGGTTGCGTTTATTCAAACGAAGAGTTGTGTCTATTAGCAAAAGATTGCATCACTTCATTATGATTGGTTGAGAAGCTTTAATCTTATCCACAATGGATAGGCATCAATTCATGGTTGGTTGACTTCTGATAAGTGTCTTTTCATAGGTAGTTGATGGCGGTTGATCATTCTTATTTAGCGGTTAGTAGTTAAGAAGATTTGACCAAAAAAATCATCCAAGTCTCGACCGTGAATCTTTGTTTGACAATTTTCTGTTTCTGAAGTGTATCAAGTCGCGACCTCGAATTGTTGTCACGATCGTGAATTATGTTTTGCTTTAGAATTCTTCTTGTAACTTCACCGATCTTCGACAGCTTCGATCCTATGCCAAATCTTTACGTTTCACGCATATTTTCACACCTTTTTCACTCTTTTTGCATAGAATTTCACTTTAGATCATTTTACTCCCAAGATTAACCTAGTATCTGTATTTGCACCAAAAACAATTACACTGTGAAATATTTTATATGAAGTATAAAAATGACTTAAACTATAGTGCTTAGTGTGTAAAATTATATTGATAATAAGTGTAATTATACACTTATTAATGGATATGGTAGAAAAACTAAAAAAGGGAAAACTTATAAAAAGTACCATGTGGTTTCACTCATTTATAAAACAGGATCTAAGGAAATTTTTTCGCAAAAGGGGCATGTAGTTTCAAAATTTTTGCAAATAAAGGACCCTCAATGTTAAATTATCTTACGAAAATGGGTAATATTTTTCATTTTTGTTAGAATATTTGCGGGATGATTAATAAAAAGTAAAATACACATCAGTTATAAATTTTGGAATTTTTAAATAGTCAATATTTTTTATTAAATTATGATTGAAAACTTTAAAAATCATAAATAATAAAAAAAATCCAAAAATTACTTAAATCATGATGTATAATTTTTAAATAATAAGGTTTGTTGGTCCTTACGGCTCATAAAATCAGTCAGAGGGGGTGAATGACGATTTAACTTGTTCTTTAGAGATTTAAAATTTTTTTCCAAGTTAAGTTAAATTTATGCTGATAAAAACATATTGTGTGCAAAACTTGGTAAAACTCACAAACCACTCAGCTTAAGCAGACCTTGACACAACCTGTCCTGAGTAAATTCTTAATCATCTCTGGATGGTTTTTCAAGCAAGATAAATGAGAGAAGAGTGTTGATGTATGAGCAAAGCTATCAAAAATAAAAGGTAAGAGTAAGGAAAGATTACACATCAATTTATACTGGTTCGACCTCTAGCCTACCTCCTTGCCTCGGATACCTTTTCCGAGCTTTAATCATTAGTGTTCCTTCCTTTAAATAGGCGGAGAAGCCTTTGACAATGGGTAGACACTACAAGATCAATGGCCTTCTGTAACCAAAATTAAAAACACTATCCCGTAAGAGTTACCGATGCTATCAAAAAATCGACATTCAACAACATTTATTGAAAGCAAGTCAAAAGTGTTGCCTTTGAATAAAAATCCACAAACATTACAAGCATCGACAACTCATTCTCAAGGTATTGCCGAATGTTCCAAACAAAAGCGTAAAAAAGGGGTGGGACAAAGTCCCACAATTATTTCCGTGGATTAACCCCAACTCTTTTCTTTCCCCTTTTTTTTGTTAGGTATTTCGAATTAATTCTCACCTCATATCCCATTATTTCCATTCATCTCCCTCAATATTTCCTAAGTTATCCCTCACCATGTGTAATTCTCTCTCACCATCTTCAAAGCCTCTGATTCGTTCAGTTTGAGTTATGTTTCAATTTCTTTTCTTTTATGATTAATTTCGTGTCATTGAAGTATATTTTTATGTAATTCAATGTTAATCTTATCATCTATATGCATTTTTGAATAAAAAACTAGGGTTCATTTTTGTACGGAAGAAAATTTCAAACAAGAAATCATCAACTTGTACAATCTATTTGGGTTGATAGTTTCATAAGAGATTACTGAGTTGTTGGTGACGTTTTCTTTTAGATATGGTAAGTTTTTCACATTTGATTTGTAACTTTGGATTTTTAGTTCTGGTACTTAGGTTTTCGTGATCCCTGAGTCACTTCATTATAACATATTTTCCCAATAATTTTACTTATTTTTATATCACATGTCTACTAAGATGTTCAAATGTCTGCATTCTGGTTTTCATCCTTGTGGTTTCCTCAAATTTAATTTAAGTCAAAGTTCGTGACCTTGAAAACACTAAACCCAGAAAAATGGTTAAAAAGGTCAGCAATGCGAAAGGGATCTGCTTAGAAGAAGTTAGTAGTACATTATGATGAACATTCCAATGCTGGAAACAATGTGAACTCATATAACAAAGAAAGAGAAACGATGATAGCTACAAACAAGGAATGTCTTGCTTCCTTAAATCTTCTGAAGTCAGCTGCTTCTTTGAAACAAGGAACACTTGAAAATAAAAATGTTCAAAATAGTGATGGTAGTGAAGGGTACCTTCCTAGTGTTGATATTGAGGGTGGATAAAGCAGTGAAGACAATTCTTTTGTTCTTTCAAAGGTACATTGGTTTCATAGCTTTTCATAATTCATATTAGGTTCATAATTTGTCATAATTCCAATTTTTTTTCTTATATAATTTATAATTTCTTTAATTTTATTTAATAAAGTGGATTTTTTTCAGAAGACAAAGAGATATGTAAAGAAACAAGTTTAAAGTACTCGATCTCAATCTTCTATTCCTGCTGCTGCAACTGAGGGGAATGAACAACAGGTGATGGTTTTGCAATTTAATTGAATTTTTCTTTTGAGTTTTGAATTTTATATAAATGTGTTGTAAATTTTCAAGATTAAAGAAATCATTTTATACTTTAAAAGATTTCCTAACTTTTGCAATCTATTAGGTGGTGTAAGGAAAAAAAATATCACCTTCTAGCCTAGCCTAGCCTAGCCTGCAACACACGGTCTCAAGTACAAAAGGCTGCAAAGGCAGGTCAAAGTGACAAAGAAGTACCGGTTATTGCCATTTGAAAAGAAGTACCGGATATTGTAATTATTAATTCCACCAAGGTATAAATAAGTTAATTCATCTCATTATTAAGTAGCATTATCAATGACATTGATGATTATAATTGTTTTCTGTTGTGACTTTTTTTTATTGTTGCAAGGTCATTCCTAAGAGAACAGTACCGAAAGGCCCTAAAACACGGCTGCAGACTGACAGGGTTGGGTCCATGGCAGATTTTGAAGCTTTACGGGGAACAACAATGACAATCAAAGAAAGCTGGAAAAGCGATGTTAAACCAACTTGATTCTCAAACTACAAATCAATCACAAGGTTGATTTTTTTTATCTTTTGTTTATGTTTTTTTATATTGTGTTATTAAGATCTTTTATCAATATACTGAAAACTGTTTTCTCTTTTGATATGAAAGTCTATTACATATGTTTATCATTTTTTATTAATAGAATCTGGTCTAAAAATTTACTTCTTATTTATTCTAATATATGTGCAAAGGGGAAGAAGTGCCAGACGTTGGCATTGGAAAAGAAGTACCACAGGCAAAGAAACCTGGCAAAGCGGTGTGAAACCAACCTGATTCTAAAACTGCAAACAAATCACAAGGTTGAACACTTTTTTCCAAATATATCTGCTTTGTCTTAATTTTTTTCTAAATATCTCTACATTTTCTTGATTTTATTGTAGTACTTAAGCTACTTTAATAACATGAAGCTTAGGTGTACAATAAAACACTTTTGTACTCATTTGTGTACAATAGACACATTTGAATCTCTGATTGATTCTGAACACCATAGACTACTTTTATACTCATTTGTTTAGCTGCAATTCTTGTGTTTATGTATAATTAATATAGTCAAGTGCACGCGATATTCAACAAAAAGAGTGAGAGGTAAAACATAGAAGCTTGTTGTACATGGAAGGAGATTTGAGGATAGATAGGTCGTACCTTGGAATAGAAATGGTCAGCCTTATTCAATAGATAGGAACTTGGTTATATGTTTTAGCGATTTCTTAGGAACCTTAGCAAGGAATTATGTGCCCCTTACCTATGTGTTGACTGGCATAAAGTTCCTGATAAGAATTCCCTATGGGAATTTATGCAGGTAAACCTTGTAATTGTAAGCAGTACTTGTTAAATTGTTTATTAATATTAATAGATTGATTGTATATGTATTAGGACAAGTACATAATCGTTGAAGAAGGAAAGCCATTGGTTTTGAGGATAATGGAAGGAGTGTAAAAGTCATATAAAGAAAAATTATAACAAAAAGCATGACAATGATGAGGAGATGATGAAGAATAGGCCAGAGGACATTCCTGTTGACAAGTTTAAGGTTCTCTTGACGTACTGGGGCAGTTCTAAAGTGAAGGTATATAATTTTGCCTTACATTTTATTCATATAAGTGTCAATTTCAATTTTAACTCACTTGTTATTAATTATTTTGTATAAAATAGCTTAGCGAAATGCCACAAATTGGAGGAAGAACAATGAAACACACACAACCGGACCCATCAGATTTTCTCAGTTAAGGAAAAAGATTGTATGAAAATTGTTTTGCTGATTTTAATCATTGTTTATAACTAATTATGAGAATTATAGATTCATATAAGGGAAGAGATTCTGCAAGTATAGATTCATATAAGTTTTGTCAATTTTTGAAAATTGTTTATAATTGTTGGCAGAATGTAAAAATATATAGGATAGAAGAGTTGTTGAAAATTGAAAACATATAGATGATTTGTTGAAAATTGTTGGCATAATATTAGGATAGGAGATGGTTTGTTGAAAATTGTTGGCATAATGTTAGGATAGGAGATGGTTTGTTTCAAATTGTATGGCTGTTGGTTTAGTGTTAATTCATATTTAGAGTTTGGTAACTATCTAGGTAAACATATAATGATGAACTTTAACTTTTCGATTATTGAATTATTTTTCGTTTACATCAAAATTTTACTTGTGTCTTAGAAACTCTCAAAGGATGGGGTTGAACCATTCAAGCCTTTAGTGTTTATCAAAAAGCGCAAAAACAAAGAAGGACGTAACTACAAGTCCCCAACTGAGCTAATCAATTCCAAAATTGTAAGAATCTTTAACGGATCCTTTACTTGATTTAATGCATTATCTAGGCTTCTTCCTTTTGTTATATAATTGTAGAAGGAAACCTAAACTTTATTATCAGTCTGCTTTGAAACTTGAACTCATCGAAAAAAGGAAAACTGGCTTAAATTGTTTTATTATTGTTTGTTTAATTATGATTCATTTTTCTCTTGGCTTTATTATTGTCTATTTGTTTCATTATGAATTTTAAATGGTTTTATTATTGCCTATCTATTCATTATTAGTCATTTCTTTTATTGACTTGTGTTTCATGTTTTTGTGATTAGGATTAATAGATTTAAATAATAGCGGGGAAAGATAACTTGTTAATGTTAGTCCGATCATATTTGAAGATGTCTTAAACTCCTAACTATCGTAGAGAAAAAAATTAAGTTGCTTAGTTTTGTTAGTATTAATTTGTACAATTATCATATCTTTTAATAGTGTTCTTACTATATTCAGATTGCTCTTCAAGAGTTTTGCTCATATGGTGTAAATAGTGAGAGCATTGAGCAACTTATCACTGGAGAATCATCCCATTAGAACTCATGGCTTATTGGCAGGCGTTCACTTCCAAAAAGGTCGAAGCAAGAATCAGCAGTTGGTGACAGTTCATGTAATGTTCATGTGAATCATATCGTGTCACAGATTGAAGAAAAAATGCAGTTACAAGTAGAGGAGACTGTCCACCTGAAAAGTTAAAAAAGTGAAGGACAACATGGCTACTTTTATGAAGAAGCTTGTTCAAAAAAAATCCTGGCCTTAACATTAATGTAGATGATTTTGATCATATGGATGATTATGAGTGCAGTGACAAGTTGGATAATGAGGAGTTCTTTGTTTGTGCTGGAGTTTGTCTTTTAAAGTTTGTTTGAACTTACAGTACTTTTGGAGTTATCTTTTGTATATTAATGTTAAACTTTGTCTTTTGAAGTTTGTTATCTCTTGGATTGTCTTTAATTGTCTTTACTTGGTATATATCAAGGATTATAGGAATATGTTTTGAATATCAAATATTATATTATCAATATCATTATTGTTTAATAGGTATTTCAATTTTATTGCAAATAGTATAATTGGGAGTTGCAAATAATACATTGATGTAAAATAGAAAGAGTTGCAACTGTGCACATCATGTTTTGTTATTGTCAACTTACGTGTTATTAAAAAAAGTTGTTATTGTGTTCAAATGGGGTTGCAAAAAAAATAAATAAATAAAAACATTATTCAAAAGGTATTGCCTGTGTTCTTAATCTTTGTAAAAACATATCGAAAGCAAAACATAAAAGAGTTGCATTTGTGTTAAAAAGTGTTGTCGATGTGAACCAAACGGTCGTCAACCTTAATGGGAAACTGTCTACTGCAACCCTTGAAAAGTGTCACAGATAATGGTAAGGGAGCTGCTCAAGGTTCATTCAGCAACACTTTTGCTAGGTTGCAAAAAAAATAAGGTAAAGTGTTGTCGAAAAGACTTTAGGCACTGACCAAAAAACAACCCTTTTTTTGGTAAAAGCATTGTTGATTATTCAAAGGAAACTCTTTTGGCTCTTTAAGCAATACTTTTGCTGTCGTTACTAATGATCATCTATCTTGTAGTGAGAATTACAAGCTAGTACCTTCCAACCCTAACTACCTCTCAACCCAGTTTGAGTACCCTTCTCAAATTGTTCTTAAACAATTTAAGGAATTTGAACACACAAAATGGAAACACAACTTATACAGTGTTGGTTCGTTTACAATTGAATGACTTAGCTTAATCTAAGTCTATTGGTTTTTCTCTCTATTACAAAGTGATTGGAATTCTATGTTTGCTTTTGAGATTGCTTGAGTGAAATTTTGAAGGCTGTGAATACTTTGATAGATTTTCAAATCTTTAGAAATTCAGGTTATTCACCAAGTTGTAAACGTCTACTTCAATCTCTATTTTTACTTGTAGAATCTTGGAAGTAGCCATTGCGACTTATCATCTTGACTTTAGCGCTCAAAATTTCTTCTCTTCATAAATTTGAAACATATTTAAAGATGTTAAGAGACAGAAATTTTATCTATTAAGATACGATATTAATCCATCGATTAATTTTTCATTATTGACCCTTTTCCTTCAAGCAATGATGTTGAGAGAGGGTGTGTGAGATGCAATGTGTAGAAATCTGATTGATTACTATTCCTAACATTATAGTGGCACAACGATGTTGTAAAGTAGCAAGTTATCAGATGATTCCTTTTGACTTGACGTTTTGTGAAAACTTCCCCACATTCAGTACTAACACCTTTTTGTAGTGAGGACTACTTGGTTATTCTTTTGTTTTCAGCACCAAATCTTTTTTATGTGATTAAAGGTCCATATTTGTGTGATATAAAAGAATCCTAAAGTGTAGAGCCACTAGATTTTTACCTAACATATGATTCTCATCCAGGAATCATTAGGCTCAGTGTTCTAGACTAATAAGAACCCGATGACTCTAGAAGATCAAATGGGATTTCTAGACATGGTGTATGATCCCTTGATACTTAAAACGTCATGTACTTGTAACTTGATCCAATTTTATAGTAGTAACCAATACAATACACTCCTTTCATCATGTTAAGTATTGTCCAGATTGTTGAGATCGAATAAAGTATTAGCTCATTTAATAGTCATAGCTACCCCGAAATTAGACTTATTAACGAAGAATACCACTCACCTTATATATTTCGTTTGACTAGAAACCTGTTCTATCAATCACATACTCTCATCATAGGTTTAAGAGTGTGTTAATTCAACAAGAAGTCCTAAGCTACAACTCCAATTATATTACTATATCAAGAGTGATGGATCACATCTTAACTACTCAGCTTACTAACGAATAATTATAGCTATACCCGAAATCACCTGTATCATCCTAGCAAGATGTAATGCTTAGGGATGTTCCAAAGCATATCAACTTCTGTAAAAGGAAACTAATATCTCAAGTCTAAGGATATTTATATTTCTACAATAGTAAGACATGACACCAACACATAGATATAGCTATTTCCGAGTGTCTCTCTTCTAGCGGTCTACAATGTATCTCTCTGAATAAATCTATGTATTAACTCAAGGTACCATCTTCTGCTTATGAGATCAACTACTTAGATCTGATCCAAGGAGTAAGCTTACGCATACTAGTTTGTCTGCTTCATTGATGTCTAGTCTCAATCAAACTATGACTAGGCATATTCTAACTTTCCATAATTGCACATGTGAGGAGTTCTCAACCAACATAGCTCCCACAATGTCCTTGCACTCTCATGCTATAGAAACGCCATGGACTTTATACACATATATAAATATACATATGATACCAGAAACAAAATTAAATATTCATTGATATAAAATAAAGATGTCTTTTATTGATAATGATAAACTGAAAAAGGCTTGTACATAATAACTAATAAAGATGTATAGCCCTAATTACCTTTAAGACAAACATAATTTCTAACATACACAACTTCTAGATTCATCCTCGAATTAATTATCCCTACTTTATTCTCAAATTGAGCCAGAGGATTGGTGATAATGGTCAACTTCAAAGCAGGAGAATGAATCTTCTTCTCAAAAACAAACTTTTAAATGTTCTTAAGGATAAGTTCACAATTGTTTTTGTGATGGTTGTGGGAAACATAATAAGTGCAAAAAATTTTCTATTCATTAGCCTTTGGTAGGGTATAAGGCTTAAGATTATCCATTGAACATGAGTTTGCAAAGTTTGACAAACAATTGAGTCAAAGTCAAGACATAAGGGAAAATGCCATGATGATCTCTACTAGAGATTATAATAATTGATACCTCTACAGGTTGCACAGCTTGAATGGTACGCGTTAGCTTTCTTTTTCTTTTGTGAGAGTATAAGCAAAAGCAATATTTTTTGTCATCTTTTTGTACCATGTCTTTCCTTGATTTGAGTTAGAAACATGATCAATTCTCTCTAATTTCTTGGCATGATATATAAATCATTATAGTTTAAGTACTCGTCAACTCCTAAATACAACCTGTGAAATGGAAGCGCTCCATCTAACAACTTCACAATCATTTCAAAAGACTAAGACTATCCTTTAGAAGAACTTGCATGGTCATCCAACCCACTTAGTAGGCCTTAAAAGTTTTACGCAACTTTTGCTTAATAACCTCCAGATTTTGGAATGTAGTTTTCATTTAACTAGTGATACCATACTACACGGTAAAAAACTTCGGATAAAGATCCCTAATCATTGACTATTTTTATTGGAAGATTATTAAACCATTCATCAATGGGCACTCCTAGAGTGTGGATGAAAATTTTAGCCAAAATCTTATCACTCAACTTCCTCACTCTCATTCGGTCTGGCAATTTTAATGTGAGATCGAGGATGGCCTACTCCTTTATACCTCACAAGCTTAGGCATCTCAAAATTATCAAGAATTTAAACTTCATTCTTTACCTACTAGTTAGCTTAGGATAAACAAAAGTTGGATTAGCTTATGCAGCAAGGAATTACTGCCATAAATTTGAAATTTCAAGGGAAGGTCCTTGAGAAAAAGGCCCTTTAACCCCTTGATTGTAAACCTCATGATTTTGAACCTTAGGAGTATCTAGGCAATGATAAAAGGAGGGCTGAGGATAAGTTGTGCCCCTAGGAGAGACTAAGAAATGAGGAGCGGTGTGTGGTTAAGAATAAGACTGAAATTAGTTTACAAAAGAAGTTAGCTCAGTAGTAGAGCCATGATAGAGAGGTGCCCCTTGAATAGGCAAAGTCAATGATTGAGATGTGAACTCTTGAGAGGAAGCCATGTTCACTAGAGGATAAAGTGGAGGATCTCCCACATTAGGATAGGTTGGAGAAACATTCGCAAAAAGTTAGATAGTTCTCAAACACACTGCCATTCTTGAAACTCCTTGTTGTAAAGGACTAAGCATGTATTATAAAGCACTAGGATTCTAACTCAAAATATTCTGAAACTCTTATTCCAGACCTGATAGAATATATCCAAATTGTCTAGTTCTCACGGCTAACTAATATTGATTAGCCTAGTTAAGAGTCGACTTAGAGTTAGCATGGAAAGTGGAAGCATGAACCTGATTCACAATAGGGCATACTCGAACTAGACCTAGCTCGAGTTGGGTATCACCTTGCAGTTAGTGATGTATTATACCCTGAGGTGGCAATTCAGTTTTGGATATCCTATCTGAGTTCCTCTCTAAGGCTAGAAAAGCCTTCATGCAGGTTTGGATAATATTAAAGAACTATGTGCTAGATAGTATTCGCGTAACAGCTATATCAATATCATTTCCATTCCAGGTTTGAGTACCCCCTACTAAGTTAGGGTTAACCAACTATTGTTGATCATATTCAATTGATTAAAGTATGCTCTTGATAGATTAACCATGATGCTTGGTAATAACTGTGATCATGACTGACTGCTACTAGAATATAACCCCTTACAGGAGTCCGTATGTGGAATCCCTTCTATCTTGGTCATGGTGACTATTGGTGATAGACGGATGAGGGACTCTCTTAATATATCCCATGATGAAGGCCAAATCAAATCCAAATAAGTACATGCATTTATTGATTTTTTATAAAGGTCATGATCATACCTAAAAGGGTTCTTTGGACACTTGCAAAATGTTCTCCCACCTATGGGATAGACTAAGACCTAGAGGAGTCAGTGTGATCCCTCTATGAGGTACTTTGCATGGTGTGACCACTTTTCATTTTAGCGTAGATCAAGAGATAATGGAATTTCTCCACCTTGGTGGAACTTCCATGTCACGAAAGGCTTTGTTATACTGACATTTAGTTTCAGGTAAATGGTGTATTTTACCCTCATGTTTTGTGGACTCATGGATGAATCGATGTTATGTTTGTTTGTAACCACATTTGTGGTAAACTTAATGCATGAAGTATTCTCCTGTCTGACACCATGCTAGCAGAGTTTCAGATGCTGATTAGGCATCGTATAGGGGTATGTCATGATGATCATGAACTTATTTTACTGATTTGATGTAATATATTTTATCATCTAAGGACTAGTGGTGCAAACACCGATGTGGTGTTATAATGTTTAAGAATGGAATGCTTATTTCATGAGTGTTCTAAAACCTGAACTAATAAAATAATGAGTGTGTGAGTTGTGTTTGCACAAAAGAATGTGGTTAGTTTGACGTACATGATGTGGAAACTATTCTAACATGTACAATGGATGGTGGAAAGTAAAATATAAATATATAGCATATAGCATGCATACAATAATATATTCTTCCAATCATACGCCTCCTGAATAAAGTGTTATGCTCTAAATAAAGGCTTGGATCTCCTTGACACCTCGAGGATTCCAAGGGGCGATCCTACATAAATCACATAAAGATATTTTGGTACAACCTAGGGGAAGTTTGTACGATGATGCTATATGGGTTCAATCAAAGGGTTTTTGATGTAGAAAGCTCTTGTTGCACTACAATACATTCCAAGCCTCTCCTTAAATAAGTGTAAACGAAGGAGGTACATGCGATATGGAAATAAGTGATCCACTCACTAGACATCCTTAATTCTCATCAGGGTAAAAGTGATACTTTTGTCAGATTCTTGCTAAAATTTTGGCACATTCGTCTCAAGGATAATCATTTAATACAATATGCTTTGGTTGTAATATTGCAAAGGTACATTAACTCATTTAACGAATTGTCAATACTCATCATTAATCTTTCAAACTTCTAAGTTATAAAAGAAATAATCCCCAACAGAGTCACCACTATGAGCGGACAATGTTCCGAACCCGTGCGATAGCCATAAGGCATCGGTCTAATGAGATGGGGCATGGGATTTTTTTAAGAGAATGAAAAGGAATGATAAGTTTTAAAAGACTCGAACTTAAATCTCTAGCCTATGTTACAGAGTCACCACATGGGTAAACTCATTCGAGAAATTTTAGTACAACCTAGATTTATAAGCCTAAACTGCATCATAGTATAAAGTTGGGTTTGAATGAGTTACCTAATATGTCTTGTTTCAAGTTAAATTATATACATGCAACCACATTTATAACCTTTTGATTAATAATTTTGTTTAATATTTAGCAATTTATAACACACACATGGAAAGCAATCAATAAAGTGAGATAAATAAAGAAATTAGGAAATGAAAAGCGCCTGATTTAAGGGGAATTAAATACATACGATAAAGGGGATACAAATGACCTACAAATACATTGATATTTACAATTGCGATATTTGAATGATCTGAAACCTAACATATATGTAACCTAAACCTATATAGCATTCATAAAGGGTTAGCACGAGTATATATCACATCATCATGTCATAATTAGTAGACCAAAAAAGATTCAATTAGATGTCATAAGTTAGATTGGGGTGATAGTTTAAAATGGCATGATCTAAATGGTTTAAAAAGTAGAAATGCAAGTTTCCAATGCACTTTTCTAGTGAAATGCCCATTTTAGACTTGATTATGTTAAATATGTTAAATATGATGTTGGGAAAAATGTGTCTTATTGTGAGAGTACCCTAAAACAGTATAAAAAGCAATAAACTAGGCAGACAAGTGAAAAAATGCATTCTTTCAATAAAAGCAGGTCGGTACCCCCCTGACCGGTGTGATTGCCTCATAAGAGGTCGATACTGGTACTGGGTTAGGCCCATACCACCCTGATTGGTCAAAAAGATTCGATCTAGAATTTTGAAATGGAAAAAAGTTAAATATGGGATAAAACAAGCCGGTACCCCTCTGAAGTTCGAGACCGACCATGAAGTAACATCGACAATGGCCTTACTAGCCAGGCTGATATCTGCCTCACGAGCAGGGATACCGATCTGATCTCTGATTCAAACCCAAAATGTAATAAAAACTTGAAGAAACACAAAACAATCACACTAAGAGTTTCCAAAAGCTTGGAATCTTACCCATTCGACTTGAATCCACTAGTTTTGGGATCAAGAAAAGCCTTCGAGAAGATCCACCAAGTCCTTTTTGTTGATTGGAAGAAAAAGAATGGATGAAAGATGATTTTTGTGAAGGAAAAGAGTCCCAAAACTATATTAATGTTTATAGCCTTCATTATAACCCAAAAGAGTGTAGTCAAGAAAAGTAAAAAAAAGAGAAGAAAATGTAAATCTTTTCATGCCTTTTCCCAACTTTCTCCAAGAAAATCAAACTCTCTCTCACCAAATACTCTCCAATTTGAAAAATGATGCTGAGATCTTTTCTAAACCCTAATTTCGAGTTTAATTATGCTAGGAAAGTGGTTCCCAAAAATAGTGATGTGATAATTTCGAATTAAAATGGAAAATGAGATTGTTTTAATAGTCAAGACCTACCTCTTGGAAGAAATGTCAGGTCGATACTAACCTAATCCCAGGATCGGTCCATTTGTTAGGCTAATACAGGCATCACCTAAAGGGAGTGCTTGAATTTTGATTTTTTTTGGATTTTTGGCTATTTTTCAATTTTTCAAAAGGGAAAAGGTCTCAAAGGTCCGAAGATCTTTTCTCGATGTATTTTTTATCTTGATGTGAAGTCAATAAAGTCTAGAGACAAAGGGAATTATACTTCTCATCATCGCTTCGTGAGAGAAACTGAAATTCGTGCTCACAAAAGTCTAACCTAAAGAAGTTTGTAATACATAATAATCTTGTTGCTTTAGAAATTGTGCATGTGTACATAGACAACTATGAGGACGACTATGGTGATTTTGACATTCCAGTTCCAATGCCAATTGTTGATATAT
>CATIWQ010133651.1:0-26511 GCA_949673415.1 Euphorbia schlechtendalii | reverse complement strand
ATTAATATTATTTGATATCCACGTAAATCCAATTGCATGAACATAATTAAATGAGCATGTAAACTATTTAAAATAAGGTGAAATGTACAAGTATGGAAGCTGAAACTAAGAATTTGATGTTAATTACATGGATCCGTTTTGAACCCGTTTTGGACCCGGATCTGTGGGATCCGTCGGATCCGGATCTAGATCCGTAAATTATGGACGGGTCGGATCCGGGTCGGATCCGGGTCCAATATATGAAAACGGATCCAGGCCGGGTGGACCCGGCCCGGATCCGGCCCGTTGCCATCCTTACTTGTACGCGTCTGTCAATATTTTACCTTGTTAACACCTCCTAATCATGAAGATGAATGGTGTGGACAAAGGAAACATCTTTTGAGTTCATATCTTCTTTGATCCATCAAACTTTTTAACTTTCACAAATCCACCCACCATTAATTTTTCAATTGACCCACTTCTATTGTTCCCATTTCTTTCTTCTTCTCTTTCAAAAGATATACGTCCAAAAAGGTACGTTTGTCATTGCAATTATGTTCTTTGAGTTTTTATATATAGTGACTTTTTTTGTTGATTGAGGTTCAAATGTATACAGAAATTCAAATTGCATTAGGTTTAGCTAAAAAACTTTCATGAAATTTCAATTTTGGATTAAGGCTCAACTTTGTAAGTTTTACCTTTGATTTATAACATTAATTCACATTAAAACAAAATACATATCAACTTATTTATAACTTGACTTTTTCTTCATCAAGTTAATCAATGAATAGCGTGAATCAATATAGATTATATAGTTGTGACTGATGTCGTAGCATAATAGTTAAGAACAAATTTGAAACCTTTAGAAGTCAGTTTGAGTCACGAAAGTGTAATTACGCAGATTAATTAAAAAAAATACTTGAATCTCTAAATGTCATTTGTTATATTGGACCGAAATACAAAATATAAAATAAAGTAGGGAAACTTATGGAAATGTTCACACAAAAAATTTTATTTATGTTTTTATACAGAAAAAATTATAAATTTTATTTTTCTTTTATAAAAAAAATTTGTTAATTTTTTGTGTGAAAAGTTTTTAAAATCACGCTTTTACGGTCTGGTCTTGTACATGTATAAGGCATTCGAACAATAGTTTTTGCGAGTATTTCAAAAGTAATTGTGAAAATTAATGAAAAATAAGCTGTATAAAGGCCTTATATCATTCGTATACCAGATATAAGAGGCGGTCTTCTTAAACCAGATATAAGATCAGACCATAAAAAACATGATTTTGAAACATTTTTCGTACAAAAATAATAAATTTTTTATATAAAAGCATATATATGATTCTCTTATATGTGAAAGAAAAATAAAAATTAAGTTTTCAAGTATTTGGTTGTATTTCCCAATAAAATAATTGAGTAAGTACATTATTTTCAAATTTTCATTCATTTAAGTTGGTAGAAATATACAAGTTTTTATTTTTATTTCTATTTTTGCAAATAATATATTAAAATAAGGCTCGTTATGTTAAATTGTATTCAATGCCAAATTTTAAAGTTACACTGAGTTTTCTGGTAATTCCCCAAAATTTTATTACTATCTTAATGAGTCATGAAGAAAGGTACAGAACGTATAACATATTACGTATGCACATACTTAAGGAAAAAGTAACTTGGCGAACACAAAACAATATATAGAATATAAGAATTAAATGAAACTCAATAATATATAATTTAGAGTAGTAGCTAATTAATTAATTAAAGGTCAAGTCATATATAATTTCCATGAAATTCAGTTATCCAAGCTTGACAGGGAAAGGATTAAAGATTAAAAGATGTTTTTAAATCATTCATCAAAATCCTCTCGTAAGGTAATATTTTTTATCTTTTTATTTTTATTGATTGTGATGTTTGAACTCACATTATTTCTTCAAATTTTTAACGATGGTAATCTCTCGACCGAATGATTAATCAAAGTTCTATCATGTAACTCTTTGACAACACCAAAATCAAGGTCCCAATTTAATATCTTATAATACTGATTCATTGCATGACCATAATTTCTGAGTAAGGCTGAATTTTAATTTAATTGGATATTACAAAATAATAGAAATAAGTAATTACCTCTTAGCTACTCATTTTATTCCTCCAGTGCTTTTTTGTTACGTAATTTGTAGATTTATAATGATGGATTTTGATTCTTTTTTACAGTTTAAACAGGTATGGAATAATAATAATAATAATAATAATAATAATAATAATAATAATAAAAGATAGAAAATGGTGACATATACAAACATGAGCTAACTACATGGGAAAATGTGCATTGTAATTTTGATATTTTCCATATTTTGATATATTGAAAATCAGTCAATGGTGCAACTGATTTCGTTCAATCTCTTGTTATTGTAAAACTAGAACCATATTATACGGTTACAATACTATACACTACCATATAATTTGTTGAACAATTATTGTGTTCCCAAACTTTAAAAGCTAACATTCAATACAACAGCTTTCAGACTAGGAGTCGTATAATAACTCTCAGGCTGCAAGCAAATGAATTTGACAGCAAATTTGAGTTACGTACTTCAAATTGCAATCACTACCTATACACTCCAACAGCTAAAAAACAAGTTTACACCTCTGTAATTTCCTAACATTTTTGCAGTTTTCTAAAACAACTGCATAACAAAAGGTGGCAGGTAAATAAAACAAGCGATTTCAGCACATAATCACATAGTATAACTCATAAAATTATCTTCAATACTCCACCTACACCTTTTAAAATAATTCTTTAAATCAAACCTGCCAGACGAATTCCTTACCAAATTGTATCTATCAAAATAATCCAACAGAAGTTCAAATTTTTCAACATATCACTGCAGGACACCATAGATACCACGACTCAAAAATATCAAATTTAGTTAATCCAATAAAACTCAGATCAATAATTCAATATCAAGTTAAAAAGTAAGAAAAAAATAGTAATGACCCTTGCCAAAAAAAAACAAAATTTGTATTCTACTTCACGTTCTTTTTCCACACACGGCCCAACAAAAAAAGCTAGCCATTTTTCTTTTGAAACTTTCCTCGGTAACTAAATGTAATTAATAATTACATACGATACAACCACACAAAATAAAAAATAATTAACTGTTTATCAGAAAATAAATAATAGATGCTTTTCTTCAAACCACCCTGTAACTGCCATTGAAAACTTGTTGCCGGAAAATTTACAGCTGCAGTATAAATATACGAGAAAACAGAATCATACACATGAAAACACTGAAAAAAAACAAACAAATCTTTTAGAGGAGATTCATTCATATTGAAATACCTCGGCGTCCACAGGAACAAAACGATGATCATTATATTTACATGAATCCTGCAACAATTGACATGATATAAACTTAAAAATAGTAGAATGGTATAACAAAAAGGCTTAATGCATCTCTAGCAACTTGAATTTATCCAAAACATACTTACTGCCCCCTTTAACTTTCAAAGTGACCCCGTAGCTCCCTCAACTTTCAAAAAGTGCACCACTTTGCCCTTGAATGTCTCGTGTCAACTTCTGGCAGGTTTGACTTTTCAAAATTTTCATTTTCCTGATTCTCTCCAATAAGAAGTTTACACGTTACATTCAAGGAGCAAAGTGGTGCACTTTTTGAAAGTTGAGGGAGCTACGAGGTCACTTTGTAGATTCTCTAGGACAATTTCAGGAACCTGGAGAGGCATTAAGCCTAATAAAAAAGGCAACGAGCTTTACAAGATATGCACACCTTTGCAAAACCAGGCCATAAAAGGAAAATTCACCACAAAATTCAGGCAAAATACAACACAAAACGGTTTGATCATTAGCGATGCTATCTGAAGACGAGGCTTCCGTTCTGTTGGTGCCTTAAATTTTCAATGAGCGACTGATAGAACGATTTCAACCCCTTGAAATCGCTGCCCTGCATACCCAAAACATCTAAAATTAAGGCTAGCAGCAATAAAATGATAGAAATTTTCCATATATAGGAACTAGATAATGTACCTGCAACTTCTGGCAGTATTGTTGTGCCAATTCCTGAGGGCAATGTGCAGATGGCAAGCCTTTCGATAGCAAGTGAACAAGGAAAGCGTCACCAAACTTTTCGTACATAACCTTCTGTGCCTGCACTATTTCTCCAAACAAAACAAGCTGCCCACCAATAATCAGACGACATGTCAGCTCTCTGAGTACATAATTCCTCTAACAACTATAAGGTATTTTCAGACAAGTGGGAGCGAAAAAAATTTATCTATTGTTTGCAATGTGTTAATTTGTTTATCGAATCCACATACACTTCACTGAGTTTTCTTTCTGGCATATCAACATTAATTTAGGAAAACAACAAATGGATTGTATACCATAACAAATATAATATTTAGCACAGTTCAAAATTGATAATACTAGCCACTGAACCAATACAAATAGCATAAAACTTGATACAGCTAATAAATTAAAATTTCAAAGGTTTCCCTATATCCAGAATATTGATGTTTTCACTCATTTCCATGCAATAACCTAATTTACCCCATTTAGTTAAAACCTGCCCCAGAGACCACAGAGGATTAAACAAATCAGTTGATTATCCACCTTCCACAATCATTAAAACATCAATTAGTAATTTTTACATCGACATATGGTTCTTATCTATCTAAAATGAACCATCGCATTACGAAAGAGGTGTAAAATGCAGAGTTAATAGCACATTACTCACAGTATTTGCATCTTGGAACTCAAAGGATTTATCGAGCACGCTGTGTAGACAACAGTTTGTCCCAAAAGCCTCGATAACATAACTCTGGAAACCAGGTACCTGAGAATTAATGAAGAAAAATCCTCACAATCGAATACCAGCAAGATTTAAATGAGATCAGATATTAAAGAGCAGACATGACAAACCTTTTCTTCACCATAAGGTTTGGAGCACCAATCTTTTATTAATCTTGTGAATATCTGTACGCATGCCTGAATTTACAAAAACAGACAGATGTTAACCATTGTAAGTACTATTCAGGCATCCTAGCATTCATGTCAATTAAAGTTAGATCATACCTTTCGTACAGTAATATCCTTGTGATTACAAGCTGTGTAGAGTAGCAACTCCATCAGCGAATCCAAATAACCCCTGCTTTTCGGTGAAAGAAAAACAGAAGATAGATCATGTGTAGTTATCACATGAAGAAATGTGTACAATGCTCTCTGAAGTTCTTGTAATTCACGGATTTCCTGCAAATCCAAGAAAACTAATGCATTACTGTATAGCCTAACGCGTAACTACATATAAGAAAAAAATGTTCATAAATAGCATATTTGATACTTCAGACACTGATAATGTTCAGGTAACAATGAATAAACACCGTGCATAAAATGTCTTGGAATCCATATGAAATTTAAAACAAAAAATGCTAGAAAGAGATATTCTTTAACTATACTGACAAGTTGGAACTTATTTTGGCATACCTCAGTATTGGATCCAGGTCCTGAAGGAAATGCATCCTTTGATATAACACTTAAAACCCTGGCAGTAACGGCAGGAAAAACTTCCTCCACTATGTCAAGAACCGAGGTGTTGAATCTACATATTAGTTGATTGAGGAGCACAAGAAACCCAACCATTTCCTTTGGCTGTAATAATATATACCATTATCAGATCATGATATCATGAGAGACAATGCAATGTCTACAGACTCTAATTATGACAATTTTCATTCTGAACATGTTAAAAAATTCAGCTCGAGGTTGTGATTCAGAGTTTTAGCCTTTCAAAAAAACCGAGGAATAATAATGACTCTTAAGCTAGGCAGACTTCTACCTGTAAGCCCTTGGAAGGCAATTTAGCATACCAAAGGTAGACAGTGTTTTAGCCTCATTTCATCATTATACATTTATACCAAAGTCCATTCAATGAAACTTGGAGAGAATTTCGCGCTAATTTCTGAAACAAAGTATGCATGAACTCATGAAGTGAACATGCAATCTCCTACTGTACCTCACATTCTGCAAGCAATTGCTCCAATGCCTTGGGAAGATAAGGAAATACTGATGCTCCCAATGTCTCCACCATCCGATGTATGAAGGATGTTACCTGAAATCCATGAATTATAGGTTTCATAAGCACACTAGCCAATTGAATATCAAATGAAAATATTCTGATGACTCCATATTATGACTTACCTTGCTCCGAAGAGGCTCTATCTTTGGAAAAACAACAAGAATTTGCAGGAGAACATCTAGTGTCTGGAAAGGAAAGACAATTAAAAAAAATTAGCACAGAATTTATAAAGACAAGACAATTTGCGGTCACAAATGCTGACTTTTTACCTTGTCATCAGAATTACAAGATACTGATTAAAAGATTAGGGAACTAGAATCAAGCTTTCAAAGGGAAATAAGGTAGCCAACAATTCCCAAAAAACATTGTGGCAGCATTTTGTGGGAGCCATGAAATTCAAGGGTGGGCTAGTCTAATGGACCGAACAACAAAAACTAATCATGCATACAATGCACAAAAATAATTGATATTACAAAAGAAAAGATGTGCTCATCCGCTGTCGTACTTTGCAAGTATTCGCTGGTCAGATCCATTAGATTTAAATAGAAAACCTCGAGTCCTGACTACTGAGTTTGAAACCCGTAGCCGTTTTTCCCCTTTTCAGTCAAAAAGAATCGATAAATATCAGTCAAAAACAACGAAAATGATGAAATGTCATACCCCGCAATCAACAGAACAATGTATCACCAAAAGTCATTGCCATACAAAAAATGAAATTAATACAGAGATTGAATGGAAAAAAATTTAACTCCTCAGGTTTTACAATGTCAAATGCATTCACAAGTTCCCATTCGCAACACGTGGCACATAAAACATAAAAAAGGATATCGAGCACCAACCTGCTTAAACATGAGACCTATGGCAGGACGACTAGAAGTTACCAGGCGCTCACTAAACCCCTGTACAATAAAAAAAATCGACATGGTGAGGGCACTGAATTTAAATGCAACCAAATATTCAGAGATTAATTGAAGACCAAATAGTAACAAAAACATGCTTATGTGCTTCTACTGACAAACCAACAAAACCTAAAAAATCAGAAGTTAAAATGGTTGAAATTAAACTGCCAAGAAAGGTTGAATTGTTAAGCCTTCCATAAGACGTAATGACCTATCATACTGAAAATATAATTAATTATATAGAAAATAAACTTGAACTATTCTAAATCTAAACTAGATAATAAGAAAATTTGGTTAAAAGGGGAAGGTCAATAATAAGAACATCAAAAAGGACAAGAACCTTGCTAAGTGCATTGATCGCCATGATTATTTGTTGAATAATTACGATTTTAGCTGGCAACTCTTCTGAACTTTGCACTTTGGCATTCGTAAGCAAAATCTCAACCTGTATTACACAAACAAATGAAAGGTCAGATAGTTTGGCACTCAAAAAATTAATATGTACAAACTATTTTCCGGAATTGTATATGACATTTTCCAGATTTTTTATGTGGCGTGACAATTATTTGTCTCGAATACTTAAAGTTCTAACTCGTCTTCTTTCATATACACTTCATTAGTCAAATGGAGTAGCCAGTAAGCATTATTTTTGGAAAACACTAATAATGTACTAACTAGTTTAATTCAAATATAAGGTTTTTCCAGTCGATCCATTTGATCATTTTCATATGATGTTTCACATTACCAATTCAATTTTGGCAAATAAAAAATCATGCTTGCCTTATTCAAAATAGGAGAGGTTTAGTATTAATACAAATAGTCCTACATTTAACTGTAACACTGAAAGATAATTCAGGCATGGAAAGTCGAGTTCAGGCAAAGAGTGTTGAATAGAGGCCATTTTTACAATCTAATCATACTTCATTGGTAATTTCTAGAAACTAAAACTTACCTGGTGACAAAGAGGAGTTAGCAGGGAAGAGAGATAATCAGCTTGTTTTTCCAGAGGTACATCTTCCATACCAATCAACAAACCAATTGCCTACGAACAGTAAAAAATAACCATTGAAACAAATGATAATTATCAAAGAAATTTGTACAGCTTAAAAAGTTCCCCAACATATGCATATTTGTTGATTAAGCATACCCCTATATTCAAAGTTCCTCCACCTTAAAGTTCATTTCCAAATGCAATAAGAAAAATGGAAAAGAATAGATGAAGCATCAGGTACCTCAAATATATGGCTACCATCTTCAGTTCCTGAAAATTCATTTACTGTACAATCCATACTCGTAAACCGAGCAACTGTATCTTGGAGGCTCTGTCAAGTTACAGCAAAAATTCAACAAATATTGATATCAACACTTGAAAAAAATTAGTGTAATATTATCAGATGTTTTGCTCAGTACCTGCAAAATTGTCTCTATGAAAGGAACGAGCTTTGCTTTCAGCAATTTCACGACCCTCATGAACAAATAACTTGCTCTACGACTCACATGGACGTTTTGATGGTGTATACCTCTCTCATCAAGAAAGGCAGCTAGAACCATGGGAACATATTGTGTATTCTCCTGAACAAACTTCATATATCTAGTCATTGTCTCCAAATACACAAGGGCAACCAGCCTATTAGAATGGCATTCAAACCTAGTTGAGAAAAGCATTGGCACTAATTCACCCAACAATCCACTTCCAGTTCTCAAGGCTTCATCACTCAATGATTCTCCGAGAGCATACAAAAGAGAAAGCGCCGCTTCCACCTCTTCAACATTACTTTCCGATCTCAAGGCAACCGCATTAACAATAGAGTTTTTTATGAATACTTGGGTAACCTCAGGAGCCACACGGCCCACACTACGAAGCAAAACAAATAGATCCTTCCTAAACTCATTCATTCTATCTTCCTCTTCTCTTCCAATCTTATCCAACATGTCGATATTATCCCTATACATAGGATCGAAACAAATCTGCGATCGAATGACTTCCAAGATCTGGCCTACATAGTGCACTTGTTTCTCTCTCAAGGGAGAAAAGCTTTTCATGGTGGCAACATAGCCTGAAAGAAATTGCACGGTGCTAAATGCAGTGTCCACCTCACAGTTCTGCATTACATAAAAAACTGAGGGTAAAACCTCGTTTAGAAGATCAAGTGAAGCCCCTTTAGCATTTTCGGTTGTCACTCGTTTATAGCACTCCAAAACCTCCACAGCATAGCCAGTAACCAATGCACCTATTTTCGATGTAAGCTCAGAGTCGTTATCCCCAGTAACCAAAGGAAAAACTCTACTAATACGAAGACTCTGCAAAAGAGTTAACTTGGATTGGGGATCCATCCTCTTAGAAACTGCACCCAATACACAGCCAGCAGCTGCACCTCGAAGTTGATCGAATTCTCCATCAACCAAGATCAACTCAAACAACAATGGCATAAAAGCATCATTCACAATCAATCCAATATCAATCCATGAAATATACCTCCTCGATGAATCTAACACCGTTGAACAGAGTTCAGCATCAGACTTTCTATACAAAGATACAATGTCATACCAAGCTCTTACTATCTGGCCAATACACTGCTGCCTCATTGCATCTTTAACTCGAGTAGCCGTCCCTAACTCTTCTGGTGTACGGGGATAATCTAAGCTAATCAGTTCATCATCGAGCGCATTTAGAACACGACAAAACATATCGATTACTAGAGGTCCTTTACTCAAATAAGGCAAAAAATCAACAAATACTGAAGACCAGATTAAAGGGTACTCAAAATAAATGAAAGTGACCAAGACCTGAGCGAGCTTGTTTTTTATAAATGCAGGACTCTCTAAGACCTTGGCAGCATTACTATCCTCGAAACAGCACAGAGAAAACACTGATTTTCTAACAAAATTCTTCTCCTCTGAACTCAATACAGCATACTTAACCCTAATCACATCATGTAAAGTCTGCAAGCACCAGAACTGAACTTGAACAATGTTGCAAAAACACAATTTCTCAATACAAATCCTACATACTGCTGGCGTTTCCTTAATTTGCTGACAGAAAGACACTGCCTGCGACTTCAGCGATGAATCTATGGCGCCCGATTCATCAAAACTTATTAGTATTGCTTTTTCGATATCATCCATATCTTAATTAACCAGTTGAAAGCAATACACAATAAAGAACTCCGTTTTTAATCCTTTCTCTTCAAGATTGAGTATCCCAAGGGTTTAATGAATTTCCTGTTCTGGGGTTCAAGGGTTTAAAAAGGCTTACCTCGAGTGACAGATCCTTAAACAATGTGTGTGAGATTTTGTGGAAGTTAATGGCTAGGGTTTTCGAGTGTTGCGGAGAGAAGTATCAGAAAAACAAACCCTAAAGGTGCGTGTTTGTATTGTGATTAATTTATAGTTCAGCGTCTTCAGAGAGTAAAATAGGTGAAACCTGTAATTGAAGACGGCGAGAGGTAGAAGAAGAGAGGTGACTGTCTGCGGTGTTCAATTACTTTGTTACCCTTCTTTATTAAATGCATAATGTATCTTAAAACCCTTGAATATATGGCTTTTAGGTGTTTGATTACTATAAAAACTGGTAATTATTATTTTGTAAAAAATAAAAAGCTATAGAAAATATCCTTATTTATTAATTTTACATTTGACAATTGGAATTTTGTTCCGTCTTTCCAAATATATAATTTTGATTTAAGCTTCTCATATTATTGAAACCAAATTTTATACCTTTATTTTGCGTAGTTTATCATAAAAATTTATTACTCCCCTTTTGTTTATCTATTGTTTTATTTGTTAAGCTTTTTTTGGGTTAAACTAACTATACTTACCGACGGATTTAATGATTTACTTTTTTGCTGATTTGTAAACACCTCATAAGATGATATAACCAATTCATAGATTTAAATTACTCCATGCTCAAAGCTAGATATTGATCCATTGTTTTAATGCCCTTTCAAACTTTATGATCATTTAAAATAAATATTATTTCTAGCTCTAATTCAAATGAAAGATCATACTATTTTTCGTAATGAAAGTAAAACTATTATTTAGTATTCAAGACATTATGGAAATACATATCAATAAAATTGGGAATTATTTTAAACAAAATAAATCACTTATTTGTTTTGTGAAATAACAATTCATTTTTAAAATTCCATGAATACCTTCATTCTCTTCATCCAAATATAACCATTTTCTCCCCATTTAGATCCCTGTAATTCTTAACAATGATATAGTCGAAGCCTTTTGTATATCCATGTCCAACGACTGCCACGATCTACCTCAGTTCCACTATGTCAATGGTAAATATCCTACAAATTAATTAACGTTATTCAACAATCAATTTATCGGTTGATATATATGTACACACAGTTTTATAATTGATTATATGAACTGAAACAACTAAATTTGTATATAATGGTGAATTTACATATGATATGGTATACCATTCGAAGAAGAATGCAAGAATGATAGACCAATGAGCAAACTTTGATTAATTTAAGGTATTATACTGAAGTGACCCAAGTCCAAATAGTGGATCACCCATTTAAAAAGATACAAAGTTCATTGGCCCATATAGATTAACTAGTACTACATTTATACTATATGTTTTGCACTTTAACCCGTCTAAAACACTTTGTTATTTATAATTTCTTCAAATATAGAAGAAAATTCATTATAAAAGTAAATAAATTAATAAATCTTCTACATATGCATCAAGCCAATAAAAAAAATTTAACTAAAAATTTACATGTTGTACATAGATTTATATTGATATATTTTTAATAAATTATTTTATCGCACTTTTCTACCTCCATGCACTGCGGGAATAAAGGAGATATAAAGTGTGCGAGCGTTGCAATGATGTATGTTTTAAGCATGCTTATACATCTTTTATATCTTGCTTGTGAGGATTCTCCTCGACGTACATCACACACTTTATACATGTGGTATAATAATACAATATAAGTGTACATGAATATACCCCTTTAATCGCTTGCAAAAAAGTTACGGAGAACATATCGGACCCTTTATATCGCTTTTATACTTGTGGTATAATGGCGTTCTAAAAATACAAAGCACGTGAATGATGTGATTATACATACACCAATTATTATATTAGCTATAATCAATGGCAGTGCTAGGATTCTGAGCTTGGGGGGGCGAAATTGTCTGGCAAATTTTCGAACTACATTTGAAAGATCTTAAATTTGGTTTGATAGACAAGCATGAGAGTTAATTAATCATCTCTAAGAACTAAGAACTCAATTATAAAGAGTTCAACATTTTTTCATATGTATTAAATAGTTAAAAACTTCTTAAAACTATAATGATAAATATTTAACTAACCAATAAAAAAAATAATCAACTTACTTTGGAAAATATAATACTTATAAAAACTTGGTCATGAAAGAGATTTTAAATTTATTATAATTTCTATAAAATTTTCATTTTGAAGCATAATGAACAAAAATTTAAAAGATGTACGAAAATACCATATGTGTTTATATTGTTTAATCATTGCTGTGTTGAATTTTAATACAATTAGACAATCAAATTAATAAATCGTAATTTATTAACTTATGAAATAATTAATTAATAAAAATTTAACAAGTAAATACTATATACTTATCATTTTATATTATAACCATGCTCAAAGTACTCAAATAAATTACAGTAGTAGTACTGAATAGTAAAAACAATTGAATTACGTAATAGATATTATTTTTTTATTTTTAGAAGTTGATTATTATTTGAGTAAAAGTTGGGTAATTGTGAAGACATGTGTCACTCAATTTTGAACATTTTTCATGGAATTGAATTAAAAGTTTTTCTCAAGAAAAGGTATTTGAAATCCACCACTAATTAACCCCCTTCTCTACTCTAAGGATTTGATTGAGCGCAAGTTTTATAAGAATCATAAAGGATAGGAAATGAAATGATGGTAAACTGAGGAATGGTATTTGATGAAAACGTAAAGGATGAAGAATATTGTGTTTGGGAAGAAGTGATGGTTTTATAAAGTATAAAATATTTGTAAATTACCTAATTATCCTTGCAACTAAAAGCTCTTTATTAATGAATATATAAACCAGTGGTAAAATAGTAATATTCGTTATCATCCTGTGAAATCCGGCCAAATTGAGGGGATGCTAAATGCTGGAGGGGGGGGTAAATGGGGGAAGATCATCCTTCCAGATTCTGCCATTTTTTTACAATTCTCCCCTCCAAACATCAGATTTTGTTTTCTTTCATTTTTTTACCCTAAGATGATAACATTTTCTATTCACTCTTTCTTTGTTCTTTCTCTCCTGCACCTTCATCTCAGAAGCTTTTCGAAATTTGAAGTTTGCATCTCTTCCATCTCTTGTTAATATGAGCTTACCTATTCCTTATGTCTATTTAGTATTTTTGGCTTATCATTTAACAACTTTGCAGGGGCAAAGCTTACTGTTTTGGGGAGGTAATAAGTTGTCGGAAAACTCATATTCATGGAATTTTCCGGCAACTGGGTGGGCGGGTGCCTCTGCATGCCCACCCTCGGCTCCGCCCCTGGGTATAATGTGGTATAAAGCGCAAGTTTGCACATCATTCACGTCCTTTATACTGCCGTTATACGTGCGTGCAAAAAGATGTTGAAGAAAATATATGTTGATCTTGTTTGTTTTAATTATGAAAAATAAAGAAACAAAAATCTCTAAGCTTGCATTCCAAAAATAATTAAAAATTTATAAGTTAAAGATTAAATAAACAGTGGGGAAACTAAATATGAAAAAACGATAAAAAAAAAGAGATGCGAAGAAAATTTAAAAATCAAAAAACTATCTATTTATGAAAAGTTGAATTACATGTCTTACAAAACAAAATTTCACTGCTATATTTTTCATAGCAGTTCATTTCTCATTTCTTTTTCTTAGTTTCTTATAATTTGATATGAGAACTTCTGCTATATATAACCTTAAAATAATCGCCTCGTCAGCTGAAAAGCACCTAATTCACATTATGTCACAAATTTTAGCTTCAATTTATGAATAAAATCAAGGTAGCATGGATACTTTAATTTTAAGATAATATCGTTTCTTATTACTTTTTTATTTTAAAAATTTGAATTTATACTATCGATTTTTTTTTTCCATGGTGTTTTTAACACTATTTTTTTAATTGAAAGGAAATCTGAAAAAGGTATCATTTAATCTTGGTTCATCCCTATCCATTTTATGAATGTAACAATCCATTCAAATCCAATTTTTACATAAATTAGAATTCCAGTTGAGTTTTTTACTTAATTTTTTTCCTGTTATGATTGAAAGTAAAAGTAGCAATCAAGGTCGGTGTTAAAGAACAATTATTCAACATAAAATAAAATACTCCTCAATTTGTCTGCATCGTTTTTTCTTATGTTTTTTAATAAAAAATGCTGCCTTGTCCAGTTCCTTTCCGAACTCTTACATTTAGTAAGAATTTAATTCAATTGAATTTACTTTTTCAAATTTCTTTGTTTGGAACCAGACAAATATTGATAGAATTCAAATCATGAAATATTTGAATTTTTATAAATGCAAGGTATGAAAATCTTGTAAAAACTTGCATGATTTTAAGAGAATTCATTTAAGTGATATTTTTTAATATTATTTTTACCATTTTACTTTCTCATATGTTTTTTATTGTAAGGGTCATAATACTTTTATAAATTATTTTAAAAAATATTAAAAAATTAGTTGACAATCTTTTGATTTTTTTAAATTTTTGAGAAATCAAATCAATTGAATCCTTTTAAGTAAATTCAATTCAATTCTTTTCATTTTTTTTATGGGATTTGATTCCAAACACTCCCTAATTTTTTGTTGCTTTAATTAATAGATCGACAAGCTATTGATGTTGTGAAAGGAGGAATATGGGTAGATTTTTTATTATAAACTATGATGTATTTTTATTGAGTAATTTTTTTCATTATTTAGAATTTGTTTGGTCTAAGTATTGATTTTGATTGTTGATTGTTTTTTGATTTTATAAATTTTTATTTCTGAAATAATTAAAAACAATAGTAACAAGGAACTTAAGGATGCAATTCGATGTTCAAACTATTTCAAAGAAAATGTGTTAATATTAAGCGGTGTTTTAAAAAGAGACAGGCGCTAGTCGAGCGGTCGAAGATGAATCGGGGCCTATGCAGAGATTAATCGGGATCTAGGCAGATTTAGACGCTAATCAATAGGGTTTAAAGGCTAGGTGTAGTCAGCCGACGACACTCAAAATAATACTTAGATGGGTTGATATTAAATTATATGAATGTCGGTTATTACGGATGATGCGTACGGGGAAGCCTCAATTTCACGTGCCAAACTCGTGCATAATTTGGCTTGCACGTTTCCCACCACAGACCCTTATACGCAACCTTTTAAATTTTTATTTGTTGCCATTATTTCTATTTAAGACATTTTACTCCTTTCAATTTGGCTTTTAGATTTGATGAATCTAAAAAACACGCATGATATCCATGTTATAATTTCTTATCTTAAATATCTTACTTATTATTGTTATGATTGTTAATAATTTTTTCTTTCACTCCGTAACAATAATTGTTTGAAAAATATAATCGAACTGTCGAATTTTTTTTTTATGTTAATAGTATAAGTAGTAGTTGTTGGGTAAGTTTCTAAGGCACACAATCATCTAATTTTCTTTTATATACATTCTGAAGATTAAAAATTGAGTAACATATTCAATATATAATTAAACTTTGATTTCTATTTTTTCTAACAAAAGATTTTATATAATGATACAAAACTTTTTACTTTATCAAAATAACATTTTATTGTCCCAAGCAATAACAAAAACTTGATAAAAGTATAAAGAACAATAAAAGACATTAACAAGTCTAAATTCAATATCTTCTTAAATTCAATGTCATGTTATCGAAGATTCACACCATAAAACTCAAACGTACTTTATACACCAACCGTATCAGGTGTTGTTTAAAAGACAAATATAGAACTCAGGTATTAGGTGTGAGTACTAGATATGATAAACGACGTATATCTTTGATTAGAAACAAATAAAATCCAAATCTACTTTAACACTAAAATTATTGTTGTTTAGTAGTAGATTTATAATTAAAGAAAATAATTTTATGGTGGAGAAGAATATATACATTATCAAATTTAAATTATTTTAAGAAACAAAAATTTAAAAATCATAATACAAAAGATAAATTGCTCCAAAAAAATACGAAAGAAAGATGAGGAGCAAGAGATAATAGTTGGAGAGAGAGGCTCTTAATGTTACAAGCTTTCAGAATTATTGATTAATAAAATTTTTAATTATTCATAAAAATTAATATCTTTTTATTAAAATCAATGATATTTAGTAATTTATAAGCACCTCATAGAGTGATATATCTAGCACAAATATTAAAATTACTTCATATCCAAAATCATAAATCGATGACATAACCATTAATTACTGATGGGTAAGTTTTTGCTACTCAATCACAACCCTTGAATATGAAAATAAAATATTTTTAAAAGTTTTATTATTTTGCATATTCTTATGATATTTTCTCAAAAGACTAATACTAATATATGTAGTTTTTTCACTATTTAATTTAAATAGTTAAATAATCATGGAGTGAAGAGAGTGGTTGAAACAAGATGAGAACTTAGAAATTCCACTCAGAGAAAGCTTATCAAATGATTGTGACCTTGTTCCCATTATTATTTATTAATTTGTTGGTTTTGTATAGAACTATATGTTTTTCATGATTCATGATAATTTATTTTAATAGTAATGTTTGATTAAAAAGGATATTTTTCCTTGTCATGCATTAGAAGCTTCTTTAGATTGAGAAATTAAAGCCAAAAAGATTACAACTACTGTTTTTGAAAGGTCCATCTATGTAAAAAAACACCATTAATTATATAAACTATACTCAAAATACTAAAAAAAAAAACCTTTTTATATTTTTTTGCACGTAAGTTTTAGCTTTAATTCTGAATTTTTTGCCTTATTTAGATTGGAACCCGTTTGATTGACAAAATAAAATGAGGGATACTTAAGAAATCATTAAGGAAATTTATTGTATTATTTTGGTAAGTATATTATATGTCAACTATCCTTCAGATTTGAATGCGTTTATCTTTTCTTTTCAGTGTCCATGAACAACATCATCTAAAAATTGCAATTCTAATTAAAATAAATGAATACGATGTCAAATCACCTACATGTCGAAGAATTGCGTTATTTAACAATTGTGCAACATGATTTGCAGATCAAGTTATATGGATTAGTCTAATAGTACTAAAATTAATTTACTGGAGATAAAAATCGGACACAACACATCTCATAACTTAACAAACAAAACTTGTTTTTTGCCAAAAAAAAAATAAAATAAAAGATAAAAGCTGCAAAGTATATTTTTTTCACTTTCTAACTATTTTGCAAATTCACAACTATAAGAAATATTGCTTGCACGATGACATCAAATTAATCAGTGTTGCATGTCTGGAACGATTTTCTTGATAGATTTGGATGTCTACTGTTAAAGATAAGTAAATATCTTGCTAAAGGCGAATAAAGTTCAACCTATTTGTAAAATTTTAAAAATTGAGCTGCGTAGCAACAAATCCATGTTTAAAGAAGCCGATTGTGTAGTGAATGATAAAGAAATAGTAGATGCATATTATTCTTACAAAAAATACTGAAATTTATAAATAAAGGAAAAGAAATATAAGAAAGCAAATGACGCGTCATCAAACAAACTTACAAATGGAGAAGACAAAGAATCTTAAGCGGCTAGGGTTTTTTTTAGGGAGAGAAAAGTTCACACCTATTTATTGTGTGTCAAGTTTACGGTTATCTTTTTATCGTGGTATTTGATTAGATTTTTAGGTGTTTAGTCAATTTTTTTAACCAATAACTTTCACTTAGGAATTAGGCTTTGTTATCTTCAATTGAATTGAAATGTATTTTCCATGTAAATTTAAGTGGTGGTTGAATTTAATTAGTGAGTAAGTTCAGATAACGTATCCTTATCAATATATAGATTAGTTTCATCGCACTGATACCAAATTTACTAAAAAATATTAAAATGTGAAAGCCTAAAATGCCAAGCAATAGTTTTTTTTAGAAAATAGAAAGGCAGTATTACTGGACTATCATACTGGCTAGTTTCCAATTGTTATTTTCTTTTTATGGATTTGACTTGGTGATTCATCTATTCAGAATTCAGACCGTCTCTAATGTCGGTACCTGCCACAGGACTTGTAATCTGAACTGTGCATACAAGATTCTTTTTGGATTCCAAATTAGCAACTTAAGAAATTCATTTTCATGCTTTTTTGTTTTTTTTATTTACATATGGATGTGATGAATTAAATTAGTTTCAATACGGATGAATGACCATATAATTTTTTTAAATTATACAGTTGATATAAATTAGTTAAAAAATTTGTTTAGCGTTGAATTAAACTAAATTGAATCAAAGCGAGTCGAAGAAAATATGATTTCATTTTAGACAAATGCAAGATATTTGCATCACATGTGAGAGTTGCGTTATTATAAAATTTTAATATATTAAATGCATGTATCAAATAAGAGTGATATAAAATACTTGCAATTGTGTTATGAAATCATTTGATAAAAAAATTTAAGTTAATAGATAAAGTTCAATTTTAGTATTTCTATTAATCTTCAAACTCTCCACAAGTGAATATTCCTTAAGTTTAAAGTGAATACAACACAAACACATTCGATCATGTGATATAATTTAATTCAATAAATAAAATTGATAGGATTCGAATCATCGACCTTTATATTTAAGCTAATCTAATATCATAGCATGAAATCGTTTGGCAAAAAATTTAACTAATATTCAAGACTCGATTTTACTATTTATATTAGTTTTGAGAAGCTATTATTTTAAAAAAAAACCAAAAAATAATGAGGTAAATTAAACAACTATTCCCGAATCAAATAACTCAGTGAACGGCAGCACAAAATGGACTCCTGAATAACGAAGAAAAGAGCTAGCGGAGCTGAGTCAGCAGCTAGATAAAGTACAAAACTCGTGCGGTGAACGTGACATGGTAGTAACCGAACGGGTACAAAACAGCTGCAACGTTGGACAATTGTAGAATGCATGAGTTGACCATGTGGCCTTGTTTCACTCTAGTTGAGTGCCACGTGGCGAATTTAACAATTTCGTGGAAGTTTAATCTAACGGAAAATAACAATTTAAAGTTCCATTATAGAGACAGGTGGTGACTTATATCATCCTTTTCTCATTTCTCTATTTTACCCTCTCAATTATTCTTTTTCCCTTTCATAGATCTTATTTTTTTTTTATAACCTCCAATCAAATTCAATGCTGTTATTTTACGATGTATAATTTTTTTTGAAGGATATGTATTCAATGTTATTGAAATCGGACCGGACCATCCGATTGAACCGGTTTAACCGGGAACCGGCAATAAGTCCGGTCTGGTTGAATATAGACCCGTTATCATGAAAATTATTTAATTTTATAATTAATGTATTTAAATTTTTTAAGGTAAAAAAATCAATTAATATAAATTATTACTTTTTTATGGAATAGATTTTATTAGTATTTAAAATTTTTAATTATTTTCCTAAAATCATTTATCATATTAAATATGTCATAAAAATATAAATAACGGTTGGACCATGATTGAACCCGGTCGAACTTATAAAACCGTGAACCATTTACTTCACCGGTTCGACGTCCGGTCCAGTTTCGATAACATTGATATAGATCAACAAACTAAATTTAATATTTATGTATTGGTAAGTTAGAATTGGCTATATTTGAGTATAAAAGATAAACCAAAATCATTTCATATAATACTCAAGATACTATGGATTCTGATAAGATCTTAAGTATACTCTAGTTTGCTTATTCAAATTCGTATCAAAAAGATTTACACGGGCCCTTGCAGACCTTCTCACTTGGACCCAGATCGAATTAATATCATTAATTAATTAATTAAAATAACGACGTAATAAAAAGAAATAAATACACGAGGATAAATTTTTTAAGAATATAAGTTTTTGAATACACAACGTATGGATATATACTTTCACTTTGCGAGGTATATTAATTGAAATACATCCAATTAATGATACTGAAAGAAATAAAATATCCCATGTTCATATGGTTCACTTGCATGGCAGCCTATTCTTCAAAATTGAGAATTTGTGAAGTTGTATGTTTTTTCTAGTTTCAATGATTTATTTGATTCTGATATTTCGAATTTAATTATAATTGTTTGTAGGATTCATACTATAATTGAATCTCAATCATTAAAATATAATGAACAATTGAAATTGATTAAAATTTATCTTGTGAAATTTGGAGAAGAGAGATAGACATTAAGATTTACTTTACTTTACTTTATAGGTATAAATCAATAATGGAAGGCAAGGAAGTAATATATGGTCGACCAAATGAAACTTAATAGCAGGCCAGGCTACAACTTTTCACTTTTGTGGTCTCTTTCACACTTATTTTGTATTAACTGAATATATTTTTATTCATGTTCTTCTGTTATAGTATCATTATATTATCAAAAGAATAGAAATCCAAAGCACTTGTCTACTAACACAAAATATGTTGATGTATTAAAGTAACGCAAAAACATACCAAAAAAATGTCACTAGTACGAACCACTCCGAAAATAACATGATATAGATCTCTGGTACATATTTGATAAACATAATGAAATGAATGTTTGTTTGTTCACTATTTAAATTAAAAGTTACAGAATGACAAACACAAAATGGATTGGTTAAAAACAATTCATTTTAGTTTAACGTGTCTAACAAAAATTCTACAGGACGTTTCACTATATTGCAACGTACTGTAGATTTTTGTTAAAAGTCAATTACAGCCTTATAAGATGCGGCAACAACAATGCTTACGTATGCCTATTTTTGTCTTTTAATTAAAAAATGCCAAAACTAAATTAAAACATTTATATATTATCATCCGATCTATTAGTTAACTGCACAAACATGTTCGAAAATAAATTAAAGGAAATGAATAAAAAAATATATTTGTTATAGAAATTTTCATGTTGCTAATCTACAGGGAAAAACAAATACGAGATATAAAACTTTTTTGATTTGCCTCTCTTCATCGTGTTTGTGTTTGTTTTTCTTCTTCGTTTTAGGTGAGAAGAACATTGTTCTTCACTAAAAGGATGATTTTGTGCATTATATATTTTCTAATAACAATAGTCCTCTTCTTTGTTAAATCGAATTCCGCTTCTGGGATCTTTAATTTTTTCAGTGAAGGGATTAAATAATCATCTTCTACAGTTTTTTACTTTTCCATAAACTTATTCGTCAGGCAAGTCGGGTTTGGCGGGCTTTTTAAAAAAAACGTTAACCCAAGCCCGTACTTTAGAATTTCGGGCTCGGACCGGGCTTGGGTCAGGTTAACAAAGTCATTCCCGAGCCCGACCCAAGCTCATAAATATTTTTTTTATGATATTTTATATTAATTTAATAGAAAAATGTAAAAAAAGTCAAAGTATGTTTAAATTTTTAATATAATTGCATTGTTTACTTACAATCTTTAATATTTAGTAACATTTAGTGTATTCAAGTATAAAAATTTAGTAGGATAAAATATAAATCTTAAAATAATTATAAATTTAATGTATAAATATACAATAAATAAATAAAAATAATTCTTCAGGCCGGGCTTGGGTATTATATACAAACCAAGCCCGGCCCATAAATCTTCGGACTTTGACAGGTTCGGGCTCGGGCTGGGTTTTTTTAAAAAATGAGTGTCCAAACCTGATCTATTGAAGCCGGCTGCCACGCCCGCGAATAGATCTACTTTTCAAATAGAAGGAATTCGAATTCAAGAACTTAAATTTAATTCATTAAATTAAATCACTTGATTGAAAGAGATTATTCCACACAATCTCAACTATCTCCCCCTCTCCATACTCTTCATCACTATTGTTCAAAACTCCATTTTGATTGAAGATGAACGATCTAATCTATAATTTTTTATCTATTAATTTTAATAATTAATAGATAAATTTACAGTGCATTGCAATACAGTGGCACGTAGTGTAAAAGCTTTGCATATTTGAATCTGTTAGTACAAATTTTACTCATAATATTTTTTTAATATATGCATTTCAGAAAATATTGACAGCGATTGAAGGCAGCCACACAATTCATGGCCAACTAGTCAGTCTTAGCCAGACAATATTTGTTGCAAATTGCCTATTTGAGATCGAACTTGAGCTAATTCGAGATAAAATGACATGCCTCATTTTAACTCGCCTTGGTAAAATATATAATAATTACCTTTTGATTCCCTTTTAGCAACTCTTTAGCTCTCTCCCTTCATCCATAATGTTTTGGAATTTCTTGCAATTTTAGAACCTTCTTTGTGTCATCTTCCATCGGTGAGATGGAAGGTACACCAAATAGTTCCGATTCTATTGCTAATTTTCAGAGCAAAATCAGTTTTGCTCGTCAAAATACTATTTTGTGGCTGCTTACCCATGTGTAAAAGTTGTACGGCAGGAAAAAAAACTTACAAGAAAAGAATTATAAATCTTTTTTTTTTTTTTTTGTCTATTTCTAAGGTTATGATTTGGAGGAAGTTTTATAAGAATCGTAAAAGAAATGAAATGATGAAAATATGATGTATAGTGTTGAAATTTTAGAATTAAGTAGATATGAAATAACTTAAATATCCTTTATATTAAAATAATTTACTAGCTATGTCCTTTCAAGATTTTCACCGAAACTAAAAAAACAATTTTTACAATATTATCATGCTATATTTCTTATTCTTCTTAATTATCAACTTATATTTTAATCAATTTTATAATCTCACTTATGATTAATACAAGGGTATATTAGAAAAAATTGATAAAAAATTGTATTGAAAATCTAAAATGATAAATAAAAAGAAACAAGACTAAAAAATTAAAAACACTCATGTAAAGGAATAGAGATTAAAGGAATAGTGATTGTAATAAAAAAGATGAAAATATAAATTAGTTAAAGGACAGAATTTGTGATTCATTCTTGTACAACGGGAGGAGTGGTTCTCTCAACATTCATCCTTCGATCTTCTACGTTTAAAGCATGGTTATTGATTGAAATCCTTCACTTAACACTCAAATCCATCTTACAAGGGAAAGCCTAAGTGGGTGTTTGGAATAATGGTCGCCCTTATCAAATTGCAATTACAATTATTTAGTTACGGTAATAAACACCTTGAATGATAATGTATTCTTTGATACATTATTTATTATTCAAGTTCGTTTAATCATCCGATATCGATATGAGGTTTCATTCCTGACATATCCTCTCACGGAGATCGTGCTGATAACTCGTTTTAAATAATATGAACGATATGATATGCTTCGACATCGTTTATGACCAATCTCACAATTTTAAAACGCGTCATTCAAAAATCTGCTTATATACAATGTTAGCATATTCTTAAAAAACGATATGAGATTTCATTTCTGACAGTCACTATTATGTTTAATCATTTAAAGATAAAAAATTATAAAAAAACAACACACAACTATAAACAATAACCAATAATTTTAACATTTTTACTCAAAAGTTTTAGGGATATATTTTAATACATGAAATTCACATTCTCTAGTGTGTTTGACACCATCATTTCAATAAGAATTCAATTCCCTTAATTCATCCATCAAATTTACAAACAAGCTAATAAATAATAACTAATTGCTCATAAAATGCTATTTAATCCTGATGTTAGAAACAGAGAATAAAGTTTGAAACTTTGAGCAGGGAATAAGTACACACATCGCAAAGAAATTAGAAATTCAGTCTACAGAAGAATTGCACATGAAAAAAATGTTTAAAACCACATCTCACTCCTCAATAAAGTTAAAAAGCATTTCGAAGTTCGAACTATTCCCCAATTCCTCTTTTGATCCTGCAGTTGCTTTTTCAGCACTCTTTTTTTGTTAGGCACTGTTAAGGGTATAGTCAACATCTAAATTTCTCACACTTTAGCATTTATCAACCTCGAATCCAATGAGGGAATTGGCAAGATCGAAACTGACACGTGTCCCTTGCTGTTGCACGTTCCCTATGATCGACAACTGGGATCCCGTTGGGGCAAACGCAAAACAAAATGTCCCTTCCGCGTCAACCGGTATCAGGTAATTCTTCGCCCGTAACGGTAACATTTTCCCATTCTGGAACCTAAACGACACCGTCGGCACCTCCACGCTGTCCATCCTCGATAAATCATAACACGTGTCAAACAGCGCCACGCCGTCTGTTGACGGCAGATGAGTCGTGCCTCGAACAAACGCGTCCCGTAACGAATTGTAGGCCTCCTTTTGCAACCGAGTTATAGCCGTGCCTGAGTCGATAATTATCCCTCCATTACCTGACTCGTCCATTCTAAATGTCGACTCGGGAATCGGTAGCAACTCGCCGCCGACGGCGAACCCCGTCATCCCGATGTAGTAGAACGTGTCGACCTGGCGATTACGGAGCAATGGAGCAGTGACGGCGCCTGGAAGCAGAGGCGAATTGAAGTCAAGAGTTGAAGCTGAGTCGGAATCGCGATCCACTAGACAATAAGAGAAAGTTGAAGCATTAATCTGAGACGGAAAAGAGAGTGAGCCGCCGCCGAGTCCAAGTAAACCAGCAGCTCCGACGAACAAACCCTCATTGGTGTGGCCACAGCCAATTGCAACATTTTCAAGCGAAGCAGAGCCAAGAGTGATAGTCTCAGTAACAAAATCGCCGACAGTATAAGAACCGTCGCCGTAAGAAACTTCATACAGGCAGGAGCCGTTATGGCATTGCGATAAATCAAGTGATTGGCACTGTTTGGTCTGGCAGGAAAGAGGAGAGTAGGAGGTGGAAGAAGCCGGCTCAAAAATTGGATCCGATTGCCGGTAACAATCGGCGCAGGGAGCGCATTGCAACCAGTTAACATCACTGCCAGTGTCGATTACCATATAAACAGAAGTGGACGGTTTTCCGATTCCAACTCGGGAGAAATACTCACCGCTTCCTTGACTGGTCCCTGAAACAATTGGACTCTGAAGATCTTCAGCTGTGAACTCTAATTCACCATGGAGAGGTTTAAGATCTGATGTGAGAGCAGAGAGACGCAGACGAGTTATGAAAGATCTGACACGGGCCGAGTCACGCTGGAGTCGAGCCAATGTGAGTGACTTGTAGTCTATGTGAGTAGTGTTTCGGAGAGAAGCTCTAGAATGCAAGTCCATTTGGAGAGAGGAGGAGGAAGAAGATGAAGAAGAAGAGTGTTGGGGAGGGGTTTTGGGGTGAAAGGAGTAGATGGATTTGGTGCTTAGAATTGAGGATTTGACATCGAAAATGGTAGTTTGAAGGGGTAAGGTCCGAGAGAAAACAGGATAAGAGTGAAGAAGAAGAAGAAGAAGAAGAAGATGAAGAAGGATAAGGGGCAAGGCCGCCATGGTTAAGGGATGAGGAAGCTGCAATGGTGGATTCAGTTTCAGTGGTAAATATAGGAAGATAAATGAGTCATGCTTTTGCTTTCATGGAGATAAATAATGTTGGGTTCGATTTATTTGGGTGTGTGAGTGACATGGGTTTGCGTCATATGTTTGGCAATCTTTGCTTCTCTCCATTAATCAATTGATTTATCAAATTCATTTACTTTTCATGTGTTTTATTTATCACATGATGTTATCAATACCGTACCGCATATATTAATGGTACGTGATATGATTAGTATTATCGGTATTATAAATGGTAATACTGGATTAATGAATTTTTTTAAAATAATGTAGTATTTAAATAATAAATATCCTTAACAAACTTTCAAATTTTGATTCTAAATTTTTTTATCAATTCTAGAACCTATAAATAGCATATGCAAGTCCAAAATAACAAAATAAAATAAAATAAAATAAATAATCAGCATGGATTCCATCTTTATTTCTCTTCCTTTCTTTTTCTATTCCATCTATTCCTATTCTATGATTATTTAATCTTCCCTTACTAAAGAAAAATAAGGAAACTTAGGATTTTATTAAAACAAACTCAGTCAAAGAGAAGGAAAAAGAGAGGAAAAAAAAAAACTTACCGATTAGATGTAGCTAGTTGAATACTGAACTTACGTGAAAAGATGCAAAGAAGGAAACCTAGGATTTTACTTTTTGTTTTGATTTTGAAATGATACAAAGCGATAAAAGGAAAGAATTTGAACGAGAAGCTTTCAAACTAAAGTCTGAAATAGTTTTTTTTTTAAATACCTGGTTTTAATCGGTTTAGTGGTATGCCGGTATTTTAACAGTATGAACTGGTAGGCTGCGGTTTTCTTCAAAATCGAGGAAGTACTTCAAACCAACCGTATACCTGGCCAGTACCTGGTTTTACCGGTTGAACCAACCAGTACGGTATTAATAACATTGATTTTGCCTATGGGCTATGGTTGTGAAAAAGAGTATGTTAGGGTTCAAAAAAAAATTTACAAGTGATACCGTAACCGATCACTTAAATTAATGGTTA